>QNUK01000233.1:45000-170000 GCA_013621035.1 Clarias magur | reverse complement strand
CAGTAATAATTCATAGCCAGTATTAACTGTTAACCTTTTTTTAAAAAAAATGTTTTGCATAATGTTTCTCCGTAGCTCATATATCTATTAACGTGTGCGCCACAAGAGGGAGCAGTTCACGCGATGCACAGTTATTGTTTTAGATTGTATTTTGTCCTTCATTGTTAATGAGTAAATAATTATTGAATTGATTGTTCATTTGCAACTCTACACTTCGTGAACTATGAGCACATTCTTTTTGTGTGTGTGTGCGTGTGTGTGTGCGTGTGTGTGTGCGTGTGTGCGTGTGTGCGTGTGTGCGTGTGTGTGTGTGTGTGTGTGTGTGTGTGTGTGATGTAGCGGCAAAAAAACAACCTAAAGGATTACGCGACATAAAACCGGCTTTCCTCAAAGACAGGATTTTGCTTCCTCTGGTGTGTTTTCCATCAGAAGATGCGGTCAGATTGTGTTTTGGGTAATTGTCACTGGAGCTTCTGGTACAGCGGAGTGAGCTGCCAAAAGGCATTTCACTTGATTGTCTTTCACGCCATCGCGCTCGCGCTCATCCTGAGATCGTTGTAGGGTTTTTTTTTTCCTTTTTCTTTTTCCTTTTTCTTTTTTCTTTTTTGCAAGGCAGCGTGCTAGAAAATTGCCATGTGTTCGAAGATTAATAACACAGAACAATCTTTTTTTTTTCTTTTTCTTTTTTTTTTTTTTTTTTTTTCGTGAAGCAGTGCTAATTTAACAGATGGACTTCATGACCGTTCCTCAAGGCCTGTTGTGTTCGAGAATAATCAACTCGTGGCCAGGTCATCAGGCGTGCACGAAGCTGCAGGATGGAAATAACAAATTAACGCTGTAATGTTGTTCAGTAATGTCATTTTTAATGTCGTTTCGTACAAACCATAACGCTGGTGGGGTTTCACAGGTTCAAAATGACGCATGTTTAAAAAAAAAAAAAAAAAAAACACATGAATTTCTCTCCCAGATAAGCTGACAGTTCTGAGCACCACAAGTCTTAATCGAACCCATGATGTTTAAAACTAACTTACAATGAACAGAACTTTAAAATTGTGGTAAGATAAAATGTTGACGAGTTCACAATCTAAAAGATAAGACAAAAAAAAAACAACAACAACAACATTGTACACAATGCATGTTCTACATCCTTTATACAGTTTAATTTTTAAAGTTCATACTTTTTACGTTTTTACGTATTTTTACCTATTTCTTTATACTCTTTATACTTTATTAGTATATATTGTAGATTTTATATTTTTGCATTCTTTTCTATTGGCATTTTCTCTTCTCTTCTTTTCTTTTTACGTCACAAACAGTCGTGTAAAGATTTCACTGCATTTCATCCTGTGTATGGTTGTTTATGCGATGAATAAAAATTTGAAAAACCAGATTTAACAGATAAAGCAAAGTGTAAAACTATAAGACATTAAGGGAATGTTTATTTATTTAGTCTTAAATAAACTTAAAACAATTACACAATTTAATATTTTTTGTTATTAATGAAACTTAGTAACCTTAATTTCCTTCTAAATGGCCAAAACACAGTATTAGTGCTGATTGTATTATTATTTTTTTATGTTATACATATAATATAGACAATGTGTGTACCAAAGAAGCTACAGTACTTCTGAAGTTTTTGCAACATAGAAGTGACCGATCTCGCTTCCCTAAAACTTTCAAGTTGCTAACTTCAGCCGTTTTGGAGAGATGATTTTAAATTTGCACCAAAAATGGTCATTTTTAAGTGTTATACTGTCTCGCTTCAAACAATAATCATTTAAAATGCAACTCATTCAGATTACTTTGTGAGTATTGATACTAAAATTGGTGTAAGCTTCTACAAGTATATGACCTGTAAAAATGGTTACCTACTGCACATGAAAGCATTCTATGCGAAATGAGGGATTTTATCTCTAAAAAAAAATCTGTAGTGTCCGTAACCATGTCAAATTCATGTTGCAATATCTTAACAATTTAGCATTTTATAATAATACACTTTTTTCAGGTTTGCGTCTTTTCATGTGAAATCTAAATTGCCCAAGTTTCATGTGAATGACAGTTAAGGTCGTTAAAAGATTTGAATTTAAAAAAGTTACGGACACTACATAAAGCGGCAAATGTTTTTTTATCTGGTAAAAATTTAAATGCATATTCATATTTCCAAAAAGAGAGAGAGTCATGGTTTGGGAGATGAGCAGCATTAAGTATATGAAAAATAGTGTTATATGATCCTACCTGAAAATTCACTTTTTTCTTTTTAATCACCGATACCATGTTTTTAAGGTACGAAAACTTTTGCACTGGAATGTATTTTAGATTTTTTTATTGGAACGGAAACCTATTCGGTTAATCAAAGGGAAGTAAAAAAATAAATAAATAAAAAACTTTAATCAAATGGCAAAACAAAAGAAAAAAACTACATCTATATGTAAATCAACCGTGCTTTATGCAAATGAACATATTTTATGCAAATGAGCTGCTAGTCTACATCTGCACTCAGCTACATTCTCAATTGTTAAAGACACTGTAGAAATAACATTTTTATTCATTTTAAACTGACAGTAATGGAGTGAAGCTCCTGCAGCACCGCCAGGTCAGCGTCCGTCCTGCGATTTACCCGCGCGGTGAGGAGAAGCTCCTGCGCTCTTTCATCCAAATTTCTGGAGCGAGTTTGTCGGGCGACTAACGAGCTAACAAATAAATAATGAAATGAAGGACCTGCTGTTTAAAAGCCTGTCCTCGTCCCCACACCCCGCAAACCCCCTCCTCTCTGTCACGCATGATTAATTTCATCGCAGGTCATGTCATGTTTCTAACCACTGGTAATATCTTTTCCTCTCGGCCTCCATTTTTTTGACAGTTAATTTGACACCGAATGCATGCTCGGGAAATTCACGCGCAGATATGACGATGACAAACGACAGAGGCGGCTTCGAACGGACCTCAAGGCCGGCGCAAACACGCCGTGGCGTCCTAACGGCCCTTTCTGATTGTTAGTGCCATCTTTTGCGATCTCATTAACTTTCACGAGAGACAATCCTCATCTAATTCAGTTACTTAGGACGTCGGAGAGTAAATCCGTTACATTAGCGGCCGTAATTGAGGCTTATACACTGTATCGAGAGTGTACGTTATATAATCTATTTCACACCTAATTGCTTCTCTTATATTCCTGAATTTCTCCGTATTTTCTTTAACAGGCAAGAAAGTTTCTCCCTCTCTTCCTCTTCCTCTTTTTTTTTTTCTTTTTTCCTGAGAGCGTAATTACAGCTCCGGTACTGAGCTGGTGTTTACCAAGTTTGCTTTGGAGAGTTGGCATCTTGCTATTAGTGTGAAGGCCCTTTGATATGGAAATCATATTCATAGCACATCACTATGACAACATTTCATTTCTCGATGACTTTCCAACCTGCTTTGCCAACACGCAGATGCTTGTGCTTCAGTTTGCACACTCAGGATGGTGTGTAACAGACACACACACACACACACACACACACACACACACACACACACATGCATCAGAGGCTGTGTCTTATTTCTTATCTCATGCACCATCATCTGTCTCATTGCTCCAGAAAGGTTTGAGTAAAGTATGATTCAGAACAACTGTTTTGTTCCTTCTTGGCCAAATGACACGGTCTGATTCAGCAGCTTATCTCCTCTAATTAAACACAAATCTCTGACTAATCGACTTATCACATGGACTTTGACCTTTGGTGGACAATCTCCTCTAGACAGAGACATGGCTGTGCCATATTCTTTATTATAATTATATATTTTTTAATTATGAATTTAATGTAATCAAGGAAAAAAAAAAAAGAAAAAACATCTTGCCTCAATTACTTATTTTTCCAGGTTGTCCATCTATTATCTAGATCCGTATATGTGTTTTTAATATATGTAAAATATCTTGTTATTAAGTATTAATGAGTAAATAAATATTCGACTGTTAATTTGCAACCTTAAACTTTTTTAAACTCTGGGATTTTTCCCAGATTTTCTCCCTAATTTAGTCGTGTCCAATTCCTCCCCGTCACTAGGGGGCTCCACATTAAGGCTGCTACTACCACACGCACGCGGTAGCAGGGCTAGCGCGGTCCTCCGAGTGTGCGATGCCGCTCCCGATGGCATGTGATAAGGTAGTTATCGCCTTGATGTGGGAGTGCCCTAATGATGGGGGAAAATAGGGAGAAAATTATGTCGATCAGATTAAAGAAATATTGTAGAAATGATGGTAAATGTAGCTAATGTAGCCAGCAGATGATCTGATTATATTTTGGAATTCAACCAAACTCAAGTCTCAAGGTCTCAGCAAGGTCGAGCAATGGATGAAGTCGTACTTGCTCAATTACTGTTAGCATTTGTAGGAAGAATGACTCCATTTGTTGAGGATAACGGCCTCCCTAACAATTAGGAACTTTTACGTCTTTAATCAAACCATAGTAGAATATTTTCCAGAACATTGTACGGGATGTACCGTATCCGTCCCCCCCAAAACCCCCAATGTAGCATCAGTTAAACAGTAAAGCATCCTGAGACCCTGTTGCTTCTCTGCCGGGGGAGCGCGCTCACTCACAATTTTGCCTAAGAACACAACCATGAATGAAGAACGGTACAAAAACATGCTCAGAGAGCAACTTCTCCCAACCATCCAAGAACGGTTTGGTGATGAACGACGCCTTTTCCAGCGGGATGGAGCTCCGAAAGTGATGACTGAAAGTGGCTCATGGAACAAAACATTGAAAATTTTGGGTCAGTGGCCTGGAAACTCCCCAGACCTTAAAAAAACAAAACAACAACAAAAAAAAAAACAATTCTGACAAACCCCAGGCATTATGTAAGAATGGGCTGCGCCATCAGCTCAGACGTTGATTGACAGCATGCCAGGGTGAACTGCAGAGGTCTTGAGGAAGAAGGGGTCGAATAAAGGGTCAAATATCGACTCTCTGTAAAGTTAATGTAATTGTTAATAAAAGACTTTACTCTTGTAACAGCTGACACAGAGATCGAAAAAACAACACTGAAGCAGCAGGAATGAATATTTGTGTCGTTCTCAAAACAACAGCTGTACACTCTTTAAACCAAACGCTCTAAAACCCACATAAGCCTGTGATTGGCTAGTTTCGCTCTGAGTGACGAGAGAGAGAGAGAGAGAGAGAGAGAGAGGAAAAATGATGCCGTCCCTCGCACCCTGAGCGCGCAGCATATTTGACTTCTCTGTCTTCCCTTCATGGTGATTTCTCAGGATTCAACTCTCCTAATGATTGATCTTCATCGCTACTCAGTCTTTATGATGCTGTTTGTCTAAGTATGTTCCCTGAGGCTGCGTTCACACTAGGCACAATTCTTCATACCGTGCCCGGGTACGATTGCTCACCCCGACTTCACATTAATAATATTGTTCCAGACCTGAGGACATTTGTGTGTTCACACTTTCTGATACAGTAGGGGGCGTAAACATACAGTATATATTATGGAAATTAACCTTGACCTGCCTTTCTGTTTCATTAGCTATGGCTGTGTAGGTCAGAGGATGATGAGGTCAGGGTGTGCCCCACACACACACACGCACACACACACACACACACACACACACACACACACACACACACACACACACACGCACACAAAGATTTCAGTAGAGACAGATGTATTGGTGACGTCGCATTGTAAACAGCGTTGTAAACCACTTCCACGTTTGGCTTTCACATTTCATCACCCCGCCTCCGAGGACGCCACACCCTGCTTGAGGACGTGGATACAAACCGTTCATATTACTCAAACCTACTGGACTTTGAGGTCACATGTCCTGGGATTTAGTGTGTGAGCCCCCAAACAAACTCTGCAGCATTCCAGAAATCACGTAACAAAGAGTGCGGCATCCGAATCCGAGGAAACACGAGACATGAGGAAATGTCTTGGAGCGAGGTCGGGACTGTACCGGGGATGTTATCCGTCACTTACCCCAGGATCAGGTGCTGAATGATTATGGGATGCTGGGATCGTCGTTCACGGACGTACGGCCGTCTTCAGAACGTTCGCACCGCTAAGAGTCTCGTCACCGCACTGTGCTCGAAGTCTTCTGGAAATGTCAGTCGCCTTATACCTTCATCCAGCAGGAAATACATCACCAGTCCCGGTTTGACTCGAACGCGCTTTTGTAATTTTAGGATCTCTGGGAGCAGCAGGAATGTAATTGAACGTCTGCGATTCAGCGTGTCGTCTCAGCAGCTTTGGTTTGTTTCTTAGCGCTCTAAGTGATCGTAAACAACATCTACTGCTCGAGCGCCGGACAGATAAAAGAGTTACAGTTTAGTGTCTTTAGTCACGATGGCGCCGCAGTGTATGATTGTCTCATAAATTTAAAAAAATTAAAAAATAAAAAACGAACAAACAACAACAACGAGGAAAAAAAACCCAACAACCTTTCCATTTGACGGCATAATAAAAAGCGTGAACCGAGCGACTGATCCTCGTCTGTCTGTCTGTGTCTGCGTCTGTGTTTAGTTGTAGACAGGAGCAGGAGGTGAGGAGATATAAAGATGAGAATTAAGGAATAAACAGTGTGCTGTGCAAGCAGCGACGCAGGAAATGTACCGATTACGGATGCACAATCCATCATCTCCGACGTGTTTTTCTCTCCCTTCACTTCACCGTCTGCTTGTTTTTATTTATTTATTTATCATCATCACATCTTTATGGATAAAGCACCAAATAAGTCGGCCAGTGCCACCGAGTTCCACACCGTGCGCTTGAAAGAACACACGAACGGTACATTGCAAAGATCTCCGTCTCACACCACAGTGTGTATCGGGCGTGTCTATATTTAGGAGTCTATTTTTAGCAGCGCGGCCGATTCACTGGCCTGTAAGACCTCTTCCCATGGGGGTCACTGACTGGTGCATTTCTGCCTGCAGGGGAACATGGGGCGAGGGGCGTGCTCGCAGACATTTCAAAGGTCTCCCTACATGTGTTGTTTTATTTAGAAATAACGAGAGATCAGTTTGGCCCTTAGCGAACATCCTCAAATTTATCAGAACGCAATGCGTTGAAGTACAAAGATCCGAAGGTGAAGCTTTATTTACGTCTACTGAGCCGCTAATGGAACATGGGTGGGAAAAAGAATGGAGGAAAAAAAATAAATAAATAAATAAAATAAAACCCTAACATTTTGAGAGACATCGCGACCCATTCGAGTGATAACAGCGAACAGACCATGTGACTCATACTGTACTTCCCGGGTCAGTCTTTTCTTCCGGCGCCAAAATACGGGAAGGGGCGAGATCCGAGTACGAACTGAATGTCGTCATATTTTAGGCCACGCCTGTTTAATATCGCACATCTAACCCTAATCCCAGTAGTATCTTGCCTGTTGGCTTCTTCTTCCTTTACAGTAAGTCGCGTCATGCATGTAAACATTCGAGTTACAAACTTTCAAAGACACAAACATGCGAAGCGTAAAAAAAAATAATAATAAAAAAGCAGCAGCGATGAAGCTGGTGAGAAGTGCCAAGCAATAGTGATGGAGACAAAAGCGAACATAAGTGAGAGAATGGAGGCGATGGAAGACATCGCGCGTTCTTGTAACGTGAATCGTTCAACCATCGGCGCGATTCTAGAGAACAAGGACAAGATCACGGAACATCTTAGTTTTATAGTGTGTGTAGCCGGTTGCGTTAGTATCCTGGTACCTGGATTATGTTTGTTGGACTTGTTGAAATAACGAACAAATTGGACTTATGTACAAGCTCTTGTTGAACTCGATGAATCCATTGGACTGTATCGGTAACACTCACCTTTCCGGTCAAGGATCAAGTTTGGCAGGCGGCTTTTAGGTGCATTACTGCCACCTGCTGGACTAAATCTTTAACGCTGAAGGGTTAAGTTTTGCGTTGGAAGACTTACCTGGAAGTGTAAGCCACATGGTCTGTTCGCTGTACGCGATAGCTCTCAAAATTTTCCTTTTTCCTCGCAATTAAAAAAAACATTTTTTTTTTCCCACCCATGTCCCTTTAAGAGCTCAGTACTAAGCACCTCATTAGTATCTTACAATATTATTATTTTATTATCCAGCTAATGCTAGCCTATCAGCTAATTACACCAAGCCCTATCAAGCTTTATGTCGTGATCAATGCTGTGCTGGTGGGACTCAACCAAACATCATACCGTATGTCTGTCGGATTCTGTTCCATTAAAATCATTAAGGTTTTTTTTTTTTTTTATTGATTTGCAGCATTAAAAAATAAAAATAGATTAACAAGACCAAAAAAAAAAAAACATTGTTGCACTTATGTGGGAAATTGTTTGCTTATATTTTTTTTAGACTCTGACAGAAAGGTATCCAGCGGCGTTAGGTGAAATATATTGTATAAACCAAGAGCCAAGGTCGCTCGCGAGCTCGGGAACGGTTTATTGATCCATTTATCTTCAGTAAGCGCTTCATCCTGGTCAGGGTTGCCGTGAGTCTATCCGGAGTCTATACCAGGAACCCCAGGGTGCCATTACATCATTAAATTGCACAGCGGCCCCTTAAAACGGTTAGCGTCAGGCTTTAAATATGATGTCGTCAAAATGATTAGCCAAGTTAGTATCATGCTAGCTCACATTAGGCTAATTATAATTTCATTTCTAATGTTAGCCCGGTTTGTTATCAAGTTGGCATTAGCAAGTTAGCAATCTAGCTAACATTAGGCTAACTGGTGTGTAAATCAGGAGCGCTAGGTTGCTAGCTACGTTTAGTCGTTATTAGTGCTGTGAATCACTTAAAAAAATCAGGATTATACAGTTTTCTGTATCTGTATCTATTACAAATCTCTTGCATGGTAAACTCCTCGCAGCAGTAATCATACTGCGAGCTCCTGTCTCACTGCTACTGCTACTTTTCAACTTGGCTAGCACAAACGGCTAAACAGCATGCTTCGGGCCAAATGTCTTTCTTGTGTGTTTGACACGCCCAGAGCGAATGACTGCAGCGGCCGTTTGTCAGTGCTTACTGTAGATGTGCTGTTCCACTATAAATAACGCGCGATCAGTTTGGACCTTAGCTAACATCCTCAAGTTTATCGTGATACAACGCTTTGAAGTACAAACGTCCTAACGTAAAAGCTTCACTTACTGATGTCGAGTAAGTCTGATTAAGTGCAATAAAAGTAGCTTCTGTATTCTTGTAAAAACCGCTCCCCTTTCAACTTTCATCTAGAAGCTTTTTATAATGAGACGATCCGTTCAGCAGACCTGGTGATGTTTCCTCAGTCATCTTATTATATTAATAAGATATCTTAAACGTGCCGCTATCACATCACGATTATAGGAAGGCATTGAGGTCAAACTTGGTCATGTGATTCATTTGCTTTAAAAAAAAATTGTAATGCATTAAAAAAAATTTCTTGATTAATTACGTTAATGCATTAATATTGACAGCCCCAGTCCTTATGCTCCCAAAGCAGCAACAAAATTGGATCTGGTGCAAACGGTGGGATTAAGGTCGCAATTTGCGCAGTTATTTTAACCGCCAATTTTTTGAGAAGAAAAGTCAATAAACAGTAAGATCCATTTAAAAAGTCATCAGTGTAAACTAGCGGGTTTTAATGTCCACTTTTCTTCCGAGCAAAAGTGTTCTACGGGGAATCTAGTGCACTACGATGACTTGCTACAGCCTATGTAGTGAGCATGCATAGCTAATGAGAAGCTCTCTGGGATTCAGTCTGTGCATTTGAGAAAAGTACATTTAAAAGAAATAAAGAAAAGAAAAAAAAAAAGGAAGGGATTATCGTTCTCTTGTCCAGTGCTGAATACTGACTTTCCTTCTGAAAAATACTCATGTCATAAAACGTGAGCGGCTTTTCAGAGGACCTCGGAGAACAAGTCAGTGTGTTTCACGCTCGGTTGAAGCCTTTCCAGGAAATCAACAAAGTCCCAAACCCACACGAGAGATTCACAGAGCCGAAATCATTCAGAGTAAATAACGAGCGCCGGAGCAGAGGCGTCGAGGTCTGAGCCCGGATCTGGTGTACACGGATATGTGTGTGTGTGTGTGTGTGTGTGTGTCCTCCGGGTCATTTGGGTTACTCACGCCTTTTTGCTGGTAGGTGGATTGGAAACATTAATAAGGTATTGACCCTTGATTTGACCGTATGCGTGTGTGTGTGATTGTGTGTGTCCTGAAAAGAACCCGTGTCCTATCCCAGTGTATCCCAGTGACTATCCTGAAAATAGTCCTCAAAGAATGTCTGGTGTTCCCCCTGAATTGGCCCCGTTTAACCCACTCGCCTACTTACTGTACTTGCTCTGAAGCTACTAAGTCACCATAAATAGAGTCGTCATACTTAAAAAAAAAAAATTTTTTTAGCAAAAAATATTATTTAAATTCTTCTTCTACATGATTGCGTTTTTTTTTTTTTTACTTTTTTGTTGTAAAAACACACGTCTTTTCTTTTCGACTTTGGGACACCCTGTATGTGTTCTGTAGTCTAGTGAGATCTTTAGTGTGTGTGTGTTTGTGTGTGTGTGTGTGTGTGTGTGTGTGTGTACAGTATGTGTGTGTAGCATTAATATGACATCGCATCATGTACAGATCTCAGATGGATTGCGAGCTGACCAGGAAATAAAAAAAAAAAAAAAATGATTTCAACTTTTTCACCCCTAAATCGCTAAATCAAACAGCACCTCCTTTTCTTGGACTGGTTTTGTCTTCGTCCCCGTCACCACGACGACGGCCACCCTCGACTCCCGGCGGAGCGCAGCAAGGAGCCCCGTAATCACCGACAGACTGATGTCATGGTAACGGCACTGCTAGTGGTTGCCACAGTTTCGAGCTGCAGGGAGCCGGTGCTGAGATGCTCGAGCGCTGACCGTCGCTGTTCTCAAGGCTCCACAAAAAACAAAAAAAACAAAAAAAACAACAAAAAAAACCCCTGATGAGCTTCTTCACCAGATCCGGGCTCAGACCTCGACGCCTCTGCTCCGGCGCTCGTTATTTACTCTGAATGATTTCGGCTCTGTGAATCTCTCGTGTGGGTTTGGGACTTTGTTGATTTCCTGGAAAGGCTTCAACCGAGCGTGAAACACACTGACTTGTTCTCCGAGATCCTCTGAAAAGCCGCTCACGTTTTATGACATGAGTATTTTTCACAAGGAAAGTCAGTATTCAGCACTGGACAAGAGAACGATAACACATTCTTAAACTCATGTTACTTATTACCTGTACATGCTCTCTACAGACTGCAGGCTCTTTGCCTCTATAATAACTCTTTTGCACTAGATTCGCTTTTTTTTTTTTTTCCAGAAAATTAGAATTTTTTTAACGTGCATATCCAGTGATACCTCGGCATACGAATGTAATCCGTTCTAGCCACCCAAAAATATTTCCAACAGTATAATCATATTTCTGCAGATAAAAACAATCAAAACACTTAGAAAAGACATGTAAATGAAGTCAAATGTGAAATAAATAGACATTAAACCTCACTCAACCTTAATTCATGAATTCTCGGCTTTAAAAGCCGAAACTCCTCCTCCCTCCCCCCACACCCCGCGCACACACATAGGAGAAACGCTGAAACAGAGAGGGAGATGTTGATTATACCAGTAAGAGACGAGCACTAAGACCCAGCAGGGGAAGCGATTACCCACAATTTCACAGCGCAAGAGAGAGAAAAATCTTTGGCTCAGTTGTGATCATGTGACGCTCGGTGTCAAAACAAGTAGCGCATGCGTGATGCATGATACTCGGCGCTCGTAAACCGCTCGGTTTCCAGTTAAAAATTGATTTAAAATTTTTGCTCGTCTTGTGGAACACTCGCAAACCGCATTGCTCGCAATCCGAGGTTCCACTGTATTTTCACACAGCTAGGAGCACAATGCATGTGTTCAATAAAATGAATAAATAAATAAAGTTGGAATGCTTTAGAGATTAGAGATTGGTGCATTGTCTGTACTGCTTGGTCTGTGTGGGGTTACAGAAATTTGGAAACGGCAATCAGCGTACACAGCATGCCTTAAGGACCGTAGGAGGAAACTGGAGAACCCAGAGGAAACCCACCAAGCACATGGAGGGCATGGAAACTCCACACACACACACACACACACACACACACACACACACACACACACACACAGAGTAGAGACAAGAATCGAACCCCAACACTATTTTCCAAATATCACGAGCACTCCAGCTGAAATTATATTTCTGACCAGGACTAATCACAGGTTTAGCTTATAAAGGTCACTGGTCTAAATACAATCCTGAAACACGATCTAATAAACCAAACCCTCTCTGAGCACGCAGATGTAAAAATAGATGATCCCATCCACTTTATTATGTTTTTGAGAAAAATACCAGGCTCATGTTTCAGTGTTAATTTCTTTCCTTTATAAGCTTTTATGTGCATGTGAAAGCCCTTTAACTGTGAAATTAAGATATTACCAGGAGAGAAAAATGCATTTAACCTTTGCTCCTTAATTTCATTGTGTGATAAAAATGCCAAAAAAAAAAGAAAGAAAGAAAAAAAAAGAAAAAAGAAAAATCATTCCTGTCTCGGCGACCCAGCCCTCCTGTGTTTTTGAGGATGTGAGAAAGAAAGCACTATTGTAGTCAGAGTGGTGATATTGTGCAGTCGGCACGGCGTGATTATTGAATTTATCTCTGCCGCCGCACCAGAGAGAACGAAATTTGGGTCTGTTCTTGTGGCCTTTGTCTAAATGAGTGTGTTCATGGAGTGATAAGCCGCAGAAAGGCTCCTTTGGTAAGACACTTCTTTTCAGCGCTGGAATCAGGTCGACCTTGGAGATAATACCCGGCCTTGTCCCTGTTTGTCACATTCGAGGACAAACCGATTATATTCTCCGGAGGCTCGGCCGAATATCGGAGCTGTCATCCTCTCGCCCACGGCGCCATTGAACTCGGTCGGAATCAGACATGTGCCGATTGTCTGCTGCACGACACACTGCCATATTCGACAGGCGACTGAAAGGTTATGAAAAAATGATTCCGAGTTCGGGAAGAAGGTGCTGAACATTTTTAGATCCGGATGCCACGGCCGGGACGAACTTAAAGCTGTTCAGAAGGTAGAAAGGAAGTTATACGAATTTAGGAAGCTGTTTGAGAATATTTCTTTGCGTTATATTTTTATTATCTGATTATGAAAGGAATAAAACACTGTGTGTGAGATACGGTTATACTTTCTACAGGGTGCTGCGACGAAGCAGAGTTAAAGTCATCTTATCATGTTATATCAAAAGGATAAAATAGTGGACGATTCTGACATAAAGGACACCGTGGGTTCATCCACAGGTTTGTTGGTCCGCTTCAATTAAAGAACGAAAACCTTGAAAAAGGTGTTTCAACAGAATCATTTTAAAATCCAGACTTAATGAAACGCACCGCTGCAAATTAATTTGGCGTCGCTAGAAAAGGTTGAAAATAATTTGACCATAGTGAGATGTTGAGCTAAAGTGTCCCGTAATTACCGTGACGTGTCCTCAGTCTTTCTAAGCGCTTAGTCAGGCTGTTTAAATGGTGAGATGTCGTCACGCCGCTGTCTGGCATCATGGTGTGAACCACACGGAGCGAAGGCGAGACAGGAGATCAGAAAGGACATTACTCACAAAGAAGTGTCACCACAAGAGGGTGTGGCCACAAGAGGAAAGCTGACATCACCTTGAACAGAAGGATAACGCGAACACTAACCAAAGAGCCGAGGACGACTTCCAAAAAGGATCCAAAGGTGAACTCCAAGGTCAAGGTGCAGGACAGTTCGCACCATCCGTCCCGTCAGCTGTTTGAGAAAAAAAGGGGATTTAATGGAAGACAACCCAGGACGACTCCAATGAGGAGTCAGAATGGAATTTCGTAAAAATAAATAAATAAATAATAAAATGGATATGGTACATTACCGTCGTTTCTGTGTCTTCTGCGTACGCTGTGTACACTCGGTAAACCTTCATGTTGATTGGCTCCGTTGAGTGACGCGCAGGGCCACACCCCCCTCGAGGCACAAGCGCTGAATCGATCGTTTCCGTTGAGTGAAGCATATAGCCACGCCCACCTCGAGGGGAAAGGCGCTAGGCGCTGTGACACGATCTGGCACACGGCTGCTCGTGACGTCGTTTTTACTCAACATTTTGATTGCAGATTTACAGTAACAGGCTTGTTCAATTCTGTCCAGCCAGTTTTGTGTGACGCAGTGGTGGACGGACAGAAAAATGCAGAAATATTTCCCAGACAAGACCTTCTTTTATTTATTTAGATAACTTTTGTTCGTTTTAAGTTATTTCCCGCGACCATTGTTGGTTTTTCTTTCTTTAATGGAAGGGAACCAACAGATTCGCTCGTGTGCATAAAACATTTGTTATTTCTCATATTAGAAGACTTTTTATTATTAACCGTCATCAGTTTAACATTTGTTCAGTATTTGAAAAAAGGGTGAGGTTTATTTACCTTTCTTAACTTTATCAGTTGTGTGTTCTGTTCACTAGACCATTGCATATCAACTCACAGACGTTGGATTGGCCGGGTTATTACACTAGATGTAGGTTATTACCTTAGAAAAACAAAACTATATTTTTTTACAGCTCTGTCGAATTCACACTGTCAAGTTGTCTTTGGTTTACAGGGTTGCATGCTCGTTAGCTAAGTCATTAGCCTCACTCATTAGCCAGCTTATGCACATCATAAAAAATAAAAATAAAAAAAAAAGGACATCAGTATTTATCTGAGAATTGTTCTTTCGTATTAAGAATCACATGATGTAACATTAAGTTAAATTTCTATAGTCGGGAATTCAGGTTAGTAAAACCGGACGCCTCTGAGGCTGGAGTATTCTTCATAAATACCAGTGACTGAGACGGTAGCGTCCAGAACACGACCATTAAACACTAATACTTGCCTTTAAGCCTGGGGTTTAAAATTTAAATATCAGCCATAAATGTCATTCCACATTTATTTTGAGTGAATGTGCAGAAGGAAAAAAAAAAAACCCCATGAAGCTGAACTTAATACTCCTCCTGGCTGGAGATGAATATCGTATAAGGAGAAATGCGCTCACGAAGCTCAAAGTTAGAATCGTCCATGAGTGTGACACGGCCCGAACTCCACCCTGCTTCTGTAACTGTTTTAAAAAAAAATGTCTTCAAGCTTGTACAGTAGTTCTTCCTGAGCTCTGGATACCAGCATGGACAACGTCAGGTATTAAATCCATACAACATGCGTTCATCTCATCTTCCTGATTATCTGTGTTTACTAGTTGCCCGGCAACAAGATCATCTTTACATCATCGATTTGATAAACATGGAATGTGCTCGTCAAGATTGTAAGTTTTTTTTATTTATTTATTATTAAATCCACATAACTTCATTGCGTATTAAATAGTCCTGAAGCCTGCAGACATGCATAATCTTCATAACCATGATCAAATAATTTTTTAGAATATTTAGTAATATATTCTATAAAAAATGTAATTAATCTTTTGTGCTATATTACAATACAAAATAAAATCAAAATACAGATACATCATAAACATTTAACAGATATTATGTTACATTTATTGTTAAATATGCCCAATGTTTCCTTTTTTAAGATCGCAAAAAATAAACATTACAGTACGGTATATACAGTATTTAAACACACCTCCGAGTATTTTTTTCAGCTTAAGTTCAAGCTTGAATTTATCTTGTTCTGCTTTCAGATACTGGGAATAATCTTACCTTAAAAGTAATATTACAGAAACTGACTAACTAGTTCATGTTCTAATGTCTCTGGATATGGATCATTTTGGATCCTTTATGCGTCCACATTTTGGCAAATCCAACCACTGAACCAGTTTCACGAAACTTAGCAAGCAGTTTGCTAACTGTAGCATGGGAGATGGGTGGTCTCGTAGGGTGTCTTGCATTGAAATCTACTGCAATGACCCTGTTATTGCGTTCACCAGATATCAACACAATTTCGATCCGCTCATCACGTGTTAACCTCTTCAACATGTCAATGGCTGTGAACAAAGGGAAACTTGTAAATAACTCACGAAAGAATAAAGTTACGTTAAAACCAAGCACACCATTGTTTTTCTTGTGAAATTCCCAATACGTTTGATGTGTCACATGACCCTCTTCCTATTGAAAATACAAAAGTTGGATCCAAGATGGCCGACCTCAAAATGGCCACCATGGTCAGCACACATCTTGAAAAGTTTGCCCCCTCACATATACTAATGTGCCACAAACAGGACGTTAATATCACCAACCATTCCCATTTTATTAAGGCGTATCCATAGAAATGGCCCACCCTGTACAACTGAAATACAGTACAGGTTCTAGTGCTGATGTTATTTTACCATTGTTAAAAAAAATCTGAATGGGCTAGGGGTGGAGGTTATAAGTATGATCTGGCAACCCTGGTGAGAAAGAGCGTTTAAGTAAGTGAAAATAAATTGTGTGCATTCAGAAGACTTGAGAGTGCGAACATTTATTTTAAACATAGACAGGAATGAGTCCCAAATTAAACACCATACAGCAGAAGTAAGAACAGTATAAAAATATCCCCAACAAAAAGTCCCCTATATATGAATGGGTTCTGCTGCAAGAGCTCGTTCATAAGTCCAATTTGTTCGTAAGTCCAACAAACATTGTCTAGGTACTAGGATACAAACACAATCGGATACACGCAGTATAAAACTAACATGTTCCATGAACCTGTTCTTGTTCTTTTAGAATCCTGCCGACGGTTGAACGAGTCATATTAAAAGAACGAGCCGTGTTTTTCCCTTGCTCCATTCTTCAATTGTTTTCACTTTTGTCTCCATCATTATTGCCTGGTGCTTCTTAGCGGTACGAGCTTCATCGTCAGTGCTTACATCCAGGGATGCACGCTGCACCCACGTAACAATGTACGCCGGACATGTGTTCTAGCTTTCATGCTTGAACATGTGCGGACGCATGTTTGTATCTTTGAACGTTCGTAACTCAAATGTTCGTATGTAGGGGACTTACTGTATCATAGATAAACGTTGCAATTAATAATAAGCTGTGGTTTATTCCTCACCTCAGCGAATTCGAACATCCCTGTCCGAACCCTTTAGACATGGCAACATGGTGTGCACTTCCTGTAAAAAAAAAAAAAAAAGCCTCTGCCCACTTTTTCTCTGAGAGTAATGAACTTACAGCTGGCACTGAGATAAGAGATTAGTCTAATTAAGCAGCGTGTGCCTCTATAAGAATAGAAGTTTCCTCACTTTAATCTGGGTTAGAATTTCTCTACGGACCTTAAAGCAGAAATCAATAGAAGTCTGGACACTTGCCCAGGAATCAAAACAAATCTCAGTCATTTACGCCAACGTTATCCACCTTGAGTTCTTCATTTTGTAGGTACCGAGTTTGCCGGAGTAAAAAAAGACACCAGAGTTGCTCACTTAACCAAGCGAAGCCTTTCACCTTCAGGGTCTGGGTTCGACTCTTACAGTCTTGCTCGTATGTTCTCCCCGTGCTTGCTGGGTTCCCTCCAGTTACTCCGGTTTCCTCCCACAGTCCAAAGACATGCAGGCATAGCCGAGTGTACATTGTGATAAATATCAAGTACCGTAGGGACACTTTTAAGTATCATGATAGGATATTTTGGTCAGATTATTCAGCCCTACTCTACTAATGTAACCGAGATAATATTTCAGATTTGTTCGGCTTATTTTATGTGTTTTTTTATTATTTATTTTTTTTATTATTATCCTGTTTAATAATTGAAATTTGTCGCATTGACGTGAGTAGCGTGTGAGAGCATTTAGGTAGTTAAGTCTGGGATTGTCATCCGTTTCTGCGAATACCAGTTAAAACTGTATGAATTATTGATAAAAAAAAATTTTTTAAAAAGGCAGATAATTCAGCTCTCTGTCGGAAATCGAACCATCTGCTACCTGCGTCAATGAGTGAGATTCTCTCGCTGAATACACACATTAGGATAAAATGACTTGTTCTTCTTTTGTGTGTGTGAGGGCAGGGAATGTTAAGCATCACCTACTGTATTTTTATGCGTATATTGGATTTTTTTAATGATTTATTATTATATATTTTTCAGTCGATTTAAATCATTTTCGTGATTTTTATGCAGTAAACCAGGCGCGACGTATTTTCAAACTCTAACTATGCTGTAAAATCACACGCACTCGTTTTCTTAGTGAAATATGTTGATTGGTTCGTTCTCTTTTATAACAGTATTGAATGCAGTTCCCGGTTTCACTGTGTTTCCTTTTGAGTCAGTTTTGTTTTATGTCTATATTAACATAAGCACTAGAGGCTCTGCGAGGTCTTCTGTTATACACACAATCCCGTCTTTCTTATTCTTTGTTTACAGACATATGGTTAAGTCCATTTTGGGTTCGCAGGCCGCGCTCACAAAAAAATGGACATAAACAGCATTTGTTTAAAACAAATAGCAGAGCCCGAAATTTAAATTCGGGGTGTAACCAAGGGTGTGACTTTGGGTTCATTATGGACGGCGGTTATGATCTCTGTGCATGTAGGGGGTGTTGGAGGACATGGCATGCTCCGTCGTCTCCCATCACGGCTCTGAGCAGGACGCTCGAGTACTTACACCTTCATCAGACTTAACACGCCGACACATCTTCATGGAGCTTCATGACCTCACAGGGGCGGCGTCGTCATCATGCTGGGGTTGGGGTGTCTTAATTATATTGCTACAGCACTCAAGGACATTCTGTACAATTGTGTGTTTTGGTACAACTTTGTAGCAGCAGTTTGGGAAAGAAGAACATATAAGTGCAATAATCAGGAGTGCACACACACACACACACACACACACACACACACACACACGCACGCACACATTTTGGCCTTGTAGTGTATTAAAAGAAATACAAACCGTACACTAACAACGTGTTCAGTAGCCGTGATTGAATGGAATCCTACCGTAGCACATTCATAACAGAGAGAGAGCTTTGTTTTCAGTGAGTGAACAGGCTGTTTTGGTGCAGATGAGAAAACAAACAAACAAACAAACAAACAAACAAAACCTCAAAGACTGTAATAACACAGTTATTTTTATTTTAAATATTAATATGATATGCATTTCTGTTTGGATGAGGTTCTCGTTCTATTAAGTACTAGAACTGGAATTTAGTTGCACACTCGTTAGAAAATGTACAGCGCCATCTGTTGATGAATTTTCAGATGAACTAACGATTTTTTACATTAAAAAAAAAAATTTTATATAGGCATTTTCTTTTAAATTTCAAAGGAGCACATCTTCTCTTCCTGTTGGCCGATTGCGATGAAACAAAGCCTGCGTGTTGCCTCAAGCTCGGCCAAATACACCTGTGGAAGTCTGGTTAAAATTCGTTGAGTCATTTTTACGTGATGCGTGCACAAACAAACAGATAAACAGACGGACAAAAATTCCAAAAACCATCTTGATGTGTTCTATTACTCATCTTACGTCCCACAAATATCTTCAAAGTACTCACTTTACTGTACATTTTATTATATGTATAGATATCATGTGGTTTAGGTGGCATGATGACCTCGCACCTCCAGAGTCAAGGGTTCGAACCTTGCTTCGGGTCTGTGTGTGTGTGTGTGTGTGTGTGTGTGTGTGTGTGTGTGTGTGTGTGTGGACTTTGCTTTCTGTTTGTGTTCTGGGTACCCCAGTTTCTTTCTGTCTTTCCAGAGACATCTGTAATGTGTAAGTGCGTGGTACCTTACCGCAGGTATACTGGTCCAAGTCCCCCTAATATCGGCTCCTGGCTTCCCACGACAGAATGTTTTAGATTGGATGAAACGCGACCTCTCTGAACGCGGGCTAATTATAATAAAAACAAGATGTTGATTTATTTTCTTCAATGCTCGCACAGAGATTAAATGCTGCACGATACACCAGTGATACGTGTGAGCACGTTAGCAGTGGTGCGTCTGAGTTGATTTTATTACCAAAATGTTGTCTATGGGTTAAGAAAAAGAATTAAACAGGTTAGTTTAATCTACGGTTTGTGGTTTAGAAACGTCTGGAGTTTGCTCAACGCTCAGCGCTGCATTGGGTCTCGTTCCAAAACCAGTCTGAGGTGAAACACGCTGAATGAGTCCTCGGGGACGCCGAGAGGAAAAATTAAGTAAACAAATCAAAACAAATGAAAAATTCCAGCCAGGAAGAGCCGGAGAAGATATGTTTTGCATTTTTTCTTCTTCGATTTGTGCTCCAGGACAAAAACAATAAAATCAAAGTTGCATTAAAACACAGGAGATAAACTTCCTGACTAATAAATCAGCGCGTGCGTGTGGACCTGTATGAAAATCATCGCAGTGTAAAAAGGAATCCAATAAAATCTGGATTAAATTAGAGCAAAAGAAATCGGTGTGAAAAAAAAAAAATGGTTAAAATGACTCCTTGACGTTCTAACACTTTGCGGTTTCGCTCTTTCATTAAAAGTTAGCGTTTAAAAACCACTGACAGCTCGTCCCCATGTTAGCACCAGCGAGAGTTTAATCGTGACACCCGGCACACGGAGGAATAAAATAATCGACGTGAGAATCAGGGGAATTACAGCCGAGTTCTGACGTCTCTCGCCGCCTAATTACTGCTGCTTATGAGAGCGTGGATGATGAGGAGCCCAGAGTGAGGAGAGGTTTACCGCCGTGTCTCTCTCATCCTCACCACCAGGGGGGGTCAATGCTGTTACACAACACGCAGCCAGAACCCTAGCAAATGCCCACACCCACCGTCTCACCACCGTCTCACACACCCATCGTCTCACACACACCCACCGTCTCACACATCCACCCTTTCACACATCCACCCTTTCACACACCCACCGTCTCACCACCGTCTCACACACCCATCGTCTCACACACACCCACCGTCTCACACATCCACCCTTTCACACATCCACCCTTTCACACACCCACCGTCTCACACACCCACCGTCTCACACACCCATCGTCTCACACACACCCACCGTCTCACACACATCCACCCTCTCACACACCCACCGTCTCACACATCCACCCTCTCACACACCCACCCTCTCACACACCCACCCTCTCACACACCCACCGTCTCACACACACCCACCGTCTCACACACACCCACCGTCTCACACACCCATCGTCTCACACACACACACCGTCTCACGCACCCACACCGTCTCACGCACCCACCGTCTCACGCACCCACCGTCTCACACATCCACCCTCTCACACACCCATCATCTCACACACCCATCATCTCACACACCCACCCTGCCACCGTCTCACAAACCCACCCTCTCAAACACCCATTTTCTCACACACACCTACCCTCTCACACAGTACACACAACTCAGTCTCAACACTATTACACCCTGCCCCCAAAGCCCCGCCCCTCGGCTACTGTTAAGTTTTTTTCTTTTCAGAAACGAGTGTAAGACCTGTGTTTCGTTTCCTTTGGCGTTCCTTGTTGCTTCTACAGAAGTAGAATATTATGCATAATTCAGGATTTAATATCTGACCTTAGGTGGGAGTAAATTGGAGACATCAGTCACTCGGGGCCGGACGAGCAGCCACGCAGGACACGGCGCTAAATTACAGGCTTGATGGTTTTTAGAAATTATGGCAATTATTTTTTTATTTGAATCAAGCTAAATGTTTTTTCTATTACCTGTGTAATATTTATGGAGTTCCATACTGATTCGTGATCCGTGGCTCGTGATCTAATCGATCTTACTCTCATATATGGTGGGATTTTGTTTTGTTTTTTTAGTAGTGATGATGTCTGTTCATATTTAATGGCTCTAATGCCGGGTGCGATGAAACAGCTCAGTTCTGTACGCTTCTGTTGGTAATTCCGCTGAGCAAAGAGATAATTAATTGAAGTAAATTGCGTACGATTAAATCTTCTGCAACAGTCAGTCAGAAAGAGACAGAAGCTCCTACACACATTTATTCTATAGAAGTCCTGAAGTGGCACAGGGGGTTCACCTTAAACACTCATGATTCAGCTTGATTTCTTTCTGAAGATCATCAGATGTGTGTGTGTGTGTGTGTGTGTGTGTGTGTGTGCGTGTGTGCGTGCGTGCGTGCGTGCGTGCGTGCGTGCGTGCGTGCGTGCGTGCGTGCGTGCGTGCGTGCGTGCGTGCGTGCGTGTGTGTGTGTGTTTTCAGCAGGGAGCTGAAAGCTGTGTATCTGTAGTGTAAAATCTCTATGAATAAATACATTAAACAGAATAACTGCGATGAGTCACTCAAACCACAAGTCCTGTCCCTTCTTGACCCTTCTCTCTCTTTCTTCTTTCTTACTTTGTTGTTTTTTTGTTTCTTCTTTTCTTCCTTCTTTCCTTTTTTCTTTTTTTTTCTTTTTTATATTTCTTTTTCTTACTTTTGTCTTTTTTCTTTCTTTCTTTGGTGTTTTTTTATATTTCTCTTTTCCTTACTTCTGTCTTTTTTTCTTTTTCTTTCTTTGGTGTTTTTTGTTTCTTATTTTCTTCTTTCTTTGTTGTTTTTATATTTCTCTTTTTTCTTACTTCTGTCTTTTTTTCTTTTTCTTTCTTTGGTGTTTTTTGTTTCTTATTTTCTTCTTTCTTTGGTGTTTTTTTGTTTATCTTTTCTTTCTTTCTTTCTTTGTTGTTTTTATATTTCTCTTTTTTCTTACTTCTGTCTTTTTTTCTTTTTCTTTCTTTGGTGTTTTTTGTTTCTTATTTTCTTCTTTCTTTGGTGTTTTTTCATTTATCTTTTCTTTCTTTCTTTGTTGCTTTTTATATTTCTCTTTTTTCTTACTTCTGTCTTTTTTCTTTTTCTTTCTTTGGTGTTTTTTTGTTTATCTTTTCTTTCTTTCTTTCTTTGTTGCTTTTTATATTTCTCTTTTCCTTACTTCTGTCTTTTTTTCTTTTTCTTTCTTTGGTGTTTTTTGTTTCTTATTTTCTTCTTTCTTTGGTGTTTTTTTGTTTATCTTTTCTTTCTTTCTTTCTTTGTTGTTTTTATATTTCTCTTTTTTCTTACTTCTGTCTTTTTTTCTTTTTCTTTCTTTGGTGTTTTTTGTTTCTTATTTTCTTCTTTCTTTGGTGTTTTTTTGTTTATCTTTTCTTTCTTTCTTTCTTTGTTGTTTTTATATTTCTCTTTTTTCTTACTTCTGTCTTTTTTTCTTTTTCTTTCTTTGGTGTTTTTTGTTTCTTATTTTCTTCTTTCTTTGGTGTTTTTTCATTTATCTTTTCTTTCTTTCTTTCTTTGTTGCTTTTTATATTTTTCTTTTTTCTTACTTCTGTCTTTTTTCTTTTTCTTTTTTGTTGTTTTTTATATTTCTTTTTTTCTTCTCTTCTTTGGTGTTTTTTGTTTATCTTTCTTTCTTTCTTTCTTTCTTTTTTGTTTTTATATTTTTCTTTCTTATTTTTTTCTTCTTTATTTGGTGTTTTTTTTTTTGTTTATATTTTCTTTCTTTCTTTTTTGTTTTTATATTTTTCTCTTTCTTTCTTTCTTTCTTTTTTTCTTTCTTTCATCCAATGTATTGTTTGTTGTAAAATTTTACCTTAATTTATATTTATTTCTCTTTCTTTTTTCTAAATTAAAATAAGGTAATCCTTATACCATATGCGTATAGCTTGCTTAAATGTTATTATTATTATTATTATTATTATTATTATTATTATTATTGTTAGGTTGTGTGGAGCATCATCTTAATGAGTCCCTGTGAATTAGGTGTTACTATGAGACCACATGGATTATAGTTAGTATGTTATGGAATAAGGTAGGGTAGGGTATAGTATAGTACAGTATAGTGTAGTACAGTATAGTGTAGTTAGCATAGTGTAGTGTAATGTAGTATACTGTAGTATATAGTACAGATCTCGCCATTAAGAATGCGCGCTTTTTCCCGCGAGATCCCGCAATTTGGCTGACGACATGCCGCGAAATCCCTTAAGCAACATTCGGGAATTTAAATAAATGTGTTGTGCTTCACTGAATATCCGCCAGATGGCGCTTGGAGGGACTTTATCTAAAAGCCAGACCAACTACACACAACTACATATGAAATGCGCGCACACACACCTATGAGACGCGCGCACATATACACAAACTCTCCGAGCACACACACCTATGAGACGCGCGCACATATACAGTAATTATGCGAATGTCCTGATTTGTGAATATGTCAACATGTCTTCGTTAAAACGTAAAAATGTGTCGCGCACCATCAGAAGACATGAAGCAACAAATATAAACATGAAGTGCTTCGGGCTTTTTATAAAAATAATCATCTGGATTTGTTGCTGTTTGTGTCCAGCATTGAATAATAATTTCATCCATCATTTGACCACGGCTGGAAATAATAGCTGGAATGTGATTGTGGATTTATGACTGAAATAAAGCTGCGTGCGTGAACCCGCGGCTCGTACTTTCACTTTACAAAAGGTGCAGACATACTGTTCTCCCCCAGAAAGTCATCGCCTCTCGCAATAATGCAGATCGAACATACGACACCAGACCATAAATAAAAAGGAATATTTAAGCACATACGCAAAATGTATTTCACTTACATATTACAGACTAAAACAAGGAAAGTAGCCGTGCGGTCCAAGAAGGAAACGGGTTTCGTTATTTTACAGAATGTGAATATATTCAGTAAATGTATGAATTACACTGAAAGTATCAAATCCAACTATGAAGTCTGATTTAATTGATATCATTAAATAGAAACAAATAAAATTTTATGTTTATGGTTTGCTGGTGAAATAGATTTTAGGCAGAGACGTCTGCTCGGTCTTGTTTACTCTTTTTAAACTCCTCAATTCTGCCAATTCCCCCATCAGTGAAACCGGTTTGATAAGTTCACACCTATCATGAATGAAAGGTGAGAAGAGGGATTACAGTAACTGGGGGTCTGCATGTGTTCACCTCGGAGCGCGCAGTCACGTTGTATTCAGCGAATAGACTAAAACAAAAACTAAATCATGTTTGCTTCAGCATTGGAGACAATATTGTTTTAGGCTAACTTTATTAAAGATTACACGCTTTCGTATTCGTTGATGTACTTCGACTTTTTGCACACGCGTGTGCATCTTTAAATTTGAAAAGAAACTAATAATGGGCTGGTAGGCAAGTTATTTTTTCATGTAACTTAAACGGTTGAATGAAGTTAAATATACAGAATAAATGAATAATTGCATTTGCTTTACATTTGAGCACTCTTCTTCACTGTATATACTCCCATATGATATATGTGTGTCTAGTACTGTTTTATTCATATTTTACATTACATGCATTTTGTAATTTACTTACAATTGTACTTTTAAAATGTTACCTACCGTATACGCAGGACTTTAGATGGGTAAACGAAACAGGAGTATGTGAGAGTGCTTGTGAAGACCTTTCCGTTTGGAGATGGCGTGAGATTATTAATTAACTATTTAAATGGAAACAAAAGGAAACTGAGAACACAAAATAAACAGAGCTCCGGCGTCTCTACGCGAGAACGGACCGGCTCTGGAAACTAAAGCAGAAACTTGTATCTTCTCGGGGCTTATGCCCTTATTTATTTGAGAGAGAGAGAGAGAGAGAGAGAGCGGGATGTTGTGGCAGTAGTAAACTGAGCGCGCACGCTGAACCGTTGCTCAGTCTGTCTGGCAGTCGTGTGTATAAGTGGCCGCGCCGTTCAGAACTCCGCGCGGTAGCAGCCTGTGGAGCCGCCCGTTCTGAACAGTTTAAACGCGGCTCCGCCCCTCGCGCCACCCGCGTCGTTACAGATACTTTGTGTAATTCACATCTTCACTGAATATGTTCAGATTTAGTCAAATAACGACAACAGTTTCCTTCCTAGACATTTTGTATGAACTGAAGCTCAGCACGTCTTCTTTTCTAGTTTTAATCTGTGATATTTAAGTGAAATATATTTAGCGTATTTGCCTAAATATTCCTTTTTAAGGACAGGTGTATTACCTGTTGTTCAGTCAGTGTTAACTATGCGAATGTCCTGATTCGTGAAAATGACGAAATATCTTCGGTAAAACGTAAAAAATGTGTCGACATTGAGCGCCATCAGAAGACACCAAATGAAGCAAAAAATCGATATATTTTTGTAAATATTCTTATATGCATGTTTAGTATGGTGTTGTTACTGTAGTATGTTATACTTTTAATATGATATTGAATAGCATATTATAGCGTACTTCACTCTTTTATCACAAATTATCGTGTGAGGTTTGGTAGCGAATGAAGATGGTCCCTCATGCTCCCAGAACGACCACATACTGTAACGTTGCTGAGTCTGGACTTCTCACCCTGACACGCCCATCACTCTGGAATAGGCTCAATCTGGACTCATCAGGTCACATGACCTTTTTCCATCGCTCCAAAATCCAGTCGTTATCCTCCCTAGTAAATGTAAGAGTTTTTTTTTTCCTGACTGCCTTGACTAACAAATGGATTTCTTGTGGACACACAGCTGTTTATTCTCGTCACATTGTGTGTGTGTGTGTGTGTGTGTGTGTGTGTGTGTGTGTGTGTTTTGGACAGTTCCAATTTAAGTAATTTTAGCAATCGCTTTAGTTTTTCCTTTACTTGATGCAGCCCAATAATCTGATCAAGCTGACGAGGTGATTATTATTATTATTATTATTATTATTATTATTATTATTTTTGCCCAAAACAGTGTAAAATACAGATCTGTAGTGTAGCAAAGTGTAGTGTAGTATATTGTAGGTATCGACTGGAAAGTATACAGTATGAAGCACAGGGCAAACATTTTGTATCATGCAGTAATATGATGTGCTGTAAATAGTGTCTCATGGTTTAAAGTATTACGTATCGTATATAGTTATATTAAATAATAATATAAAGCGCTTCTGCGCCGGTGCCTTAGGAGTTCCTCCTCCTCCTCCTCCTCCTCCTTAATCACGAACACGGCTCTTAAATTTCTGTATACACCATTCAGTTTTTAAGTATTCCTTTCTTTATCTTCCTTCAGTCGTCAACTCATGAAGAAACACAGGAGGAAAACGGCTTCATGCGGTCATTAGGAGCTCCAAATTTTATGCAGAAGATTTGGAAAGCGCATTAACTTGAGCGAGCCATCTGTTGTTGATTAAAAAGCAAACGCCTCCACCTTTGTTCCTGCCAGCTGACGCCGAAGTCTCGTCCGTACGACAGACGGAAAAACCTCTCGCCTGTACAAACTCTCAACGGGGATAATGCATTTCATTTGATGTTTTCAGGGCGAACGTATACAGTATACAGTAGTGCTGTCGTTCTAATAACTGAAGCCTGCTGCTCAGCGTTTTTTCGTCACGGCGCTGCGGAACGCTGGGATCTGATTGGTCAGGATGTGTTACTTTTTTTCTCTTCTTCTTTTTTTTTTTTTTTCACAACAGCAGCTCTGACAGTAGCGCAGCTCCAAGTCACGGGTTTATTTATAATTAATGCTGACGTTTCCATAGCAACGGCTCATTCGCAGGGACGAGTCTGGCGGAAATGTGCGTAACGCCATTAGTTACTGATGCGCATCTCCAGTGTCGGGGCTTTGAAACAGTCGGAGGTGAAGCTGTAAGGTTTTTTTTTTTTTTCATTTTATTTTTTATTTCCCGTTGGTCTAAAAGGGAAAAGAAACGTCTGGCGAGGGAACGAGCGCTTAGAACGTTAGTACGAGTCATTAAGTGAGACTCGAAATAGATTAAACGTTAAGAGAACGTAGAATTCTGTGAAATCTATCCGTCTGTGAATCGCTTCATCTGCGCTCGCGTACCGAGTCAGCGTTGCTGAAGCAGCACCGAACTTTCCTGAGCGTTTGCATTTCAAGGCGTTAACAAAGAATTAATCGGCGAGTTAAAATCAGCGCACGTTCATTTACTTACTGCAGCAGCGCAGTTCATCCAAGGTCAGCAGAATCTGTTTCAAGTTTTTATTTCTTTTTTTTTTTTCTCTCCCCCAGTGTGACTTATGTGAAGTTCAGTGAATATTCCGGATATTCTTAAGTGAAGTCGGGGACGTTTAATATTTTAGCATTGATTTGATTATTAAAACAGATTTCATCAGTTCAAGCCGGACTTTATGACTCTTTAACGTGATTAGAGACGGCAGGAAAAAAGTTGCAGAATGTGCAAGAAACAAACAGTGCTGAGAGGAGGCTTTGATTATTCTATTTATTTATTTATTTGTTTATTTATTGTGTCGTTTTTTTTTTCATTATGTACAGAAATGCTTGTGTTGATTCTGTGGAACATAAACATTCATTTTTATAATTTTATTGTACATTGAATCAGAGACTGTTCAGGGTTTCTCCAGGTCTCTGAGTGGCGAAGCTGGCGAAGGTTCTGCAGTATGTAGGAAAAAAAAGACACAAAGACGTCCAAGTACACTACAGTGCGTGATTCCGGATCATAATCCATTCACTCATCCGTGCTCCCATGTTGCTCATCCTGTGCACCACCTGTCTTCGAACTGCGGGAGGAAACCCGAGCACCCGGAGGAAACCCAAAACCAAGCACAGTGTTGTTTATTTTATTTACTAAAGAATACATTAAAAAAAAAAAAATTGTAGGATGATGATCATCGATTCAGTTCGATCAGTGGTTGATTTAAAACGTGCATCCCAAGCGACTGATGACAAAAAAGCTGCAATAACTTATTAAAAAATTCCTTAAACATGTTGCATGTTTGTTTTTTGTTTTTTTGTGTGTGTATATGTAGCGGAAACGTCTGAGTAGCGTACAGTGCATGATAACGGCACGTTCTCACAGCAGGGAAGTTTAAAAAGTTTTGGAGTTAAACCACTGACGAAGGAAAATCTTAGCATGAACAGCATGATGTACAGACTCTGTCACAGGCAGTGTGTGTGTGTGTGTGTGTGTGTGTGTACACTGGTAAACACTAGTTGGTCTACAGTGACACTGTACTTCAATTTCTGCTTTGACGGCTGTGTGTCGCGTCTTAAGCCCGCGGCATAAGAAGCATTTCCAACATACGAGCGACTGAACATCTGGGAGACGATCAAAACTTGTTTGTGTCAGAGGAACACCAAACAAAATGAGTTTACTTTTTTTGTGTGTGTGTGCGTGTGTGTGTGTGTTTTTTTTAATCTTGTGCAAGATTTAGTGAAGATATAGCACCATCGGTTTCAAGGATATTTTCAAGAAGAAGAGGAATCATAAATTAAGATTACGTGAGGTTTAATGTCTATTTATTTCATATTTAACTTCATTGAAATGTCGTTCCTAAATGTTTGTTTTGATTGTTTTTAGACACAAAAATATGCTTATAGTGTATATGGAAATTGGTAAGATTGATAATATTTTTGGGTGGCTGGAACGGATTATCTGCATTTACATGATGATCTATGGGACGATGCGCTTCACAATACAACATTCCACTTTAAGAACTCGCCTCCAGAACGGATTACATTCGTACGCCCAGGTACATGTTATGTTGTGGAAGTTTTCTTTTTTATTTGCATTTAAAGAACTGTGAACAGTCTTTTTTTTTTTTGTTTTTTTGTAGCGCTTGCACTGGAGACTCCTTCCATGCACGTTACGTAAAGATTTCCTTACAGTAAATGCAGGCTGTCCACACGAGTCCCCACGTTATGATAGACTGAGTTGCTATAGAAACGATATTAAACATATTAAAACGATAGATTTATCTAATTAAATGAAATGTTAAATAAACAACAGCTAATATAAAAAGGCTAGGTGTTCTGAACCAGGAAGTTAATCAAGAGCTTCTGACCAATCAGATTTGAGAATTCAGCAGCACTGTGGTACTGTATAACCGTGTCCGAAAACCAATCACAAACATTTTATTTCATGACTACGTATTTCAGTTGATTTTGGGGAATTCGCTTAATTTGCAGAAGAAAACGAGACTCTGTGGGGGAAAAAACGACAATGGCAAAAAAAACAACAACCCTGAGAGGCGACGAGGAATAACTGTAAAACCCACGGAGGTATAAGGAGGGCGCAGGGGCGAGTGTTTGACAGCCGGGTCAGGCCTGGTTCAGCAGAGCTGCTCTGAAGTGGTCGTGCAGAATAGAGAGGAGGAGGAGGAGGAGGAGGAGACGCTCCAGTGATCCTGAGGAGGGACAGTGGACATGGATCAGAGCCGCGCCCTCGCCTCCCCGCGGCTACGCTCAGGACTCGAAAAGCAAGAGGGAGCAGGGAAGACGGCGACTTGGAACACGACCTGGTGTCACTTTTATGGAGATGTGCTCACTGACAGGCTGAAGAAAGTCTGGTGTAACTGCGAGGGCACTGCAGAGGGCTGATCAGACACTCCGGCTAGACTGCAGCCTGTGGGCTCTCAGCCAACTGCTTCACCGAGTCGTAATTCTTACATTTGGAAGGAAGAGCGAGCAGAAATATGGATTTTTATTTATTTATTTATTTATTTTGTCTAGACAGTCCGTTTATACTTTTACCAAGTTTTCAGGAACAATTATGCTACGTTCTTCCTGAAACTCCTTCCATGGTGTGTGTAAAACTGGTCTACTGTGTGTGTGTGTGTGTGTGATGTTCGATGTCTGATTCTCCTGATCATGAATATAGCTCTTGAACACTGCACTGGAAAGGCTTACAACCTCTGGAAGGACAGTAAGAAAGAACTGACACTGGAGACTCCTTCCATAAATGTTAAATATTCTACATACTGTATTCTAACAGAAGACGTCAGTGTATAAACACGTCTACGCCTTTACATGTACACTAGAGATGGGGAAACATTCATTCAGTTATTAATTGCTGTTCTTTTGTTGTTCTGATTCATGTATCGCCACACTGACTACAAAATCGATTTAAAATGTATAATAAAGATGAATTTTTTATTGCTGGTCTTCAGTGTGATTGGTCGCGAGCGGCCAAACAGCCTCACGTATAAACCATTCTGTACCGGGCGCAGAAGCTTCCTAGTGACACAACAGAAACGCATTTTCATGATGCCAGCATCTGATCTGCCTTTTTCTCCAAACTCTGCAAGCGAATTTGTCTTAAACACACTCAATACACATGCATGCGCCAATCTCAAAACACCGCGGGCACACACAAGTTCAAAATCGCCTGTGTTAGGATTAGAAGCTGCAGTCACCCGTGCACCCTCCATCAAGTGGAGTTTTGAGACGTTGGAGGCGTTTGAGGTGGTAAAACGTTGCAGTTTCTTCATAATCCTATAGGTGGCGCAACCCGTGTTGCAGGAGTGAATTATTTTCTTTCTTTAAAAGTTTGTTTATAAATAATAATTATGGCAGATGACGGAGACACGGGCTGCTCAGTAACAATGTAGCTTTTTGTTGAATTTAATTTGAAGTTAAATGTTAAAGTCTTGTACAGTGGAACCTCGGATTGCGAGTGTTCCGCAAACCGAGCAAAGATTAGTTTACGAGCGCCGAGTATCATGTATCACGCATGCGACTCTTATTTTGACACCGAGCGTCACTCTCTCACCTTTCTGTTGTGAAACTTAAAAAGTGATTCCGTTAATATACACGCATGCCAGTGTCAGAGAGATTTCTTTTTTTCCTGTTAAAATGGTGTTAAAATGGAGTGTTACTGTGTAAAACCAGGCGAGGGAAGGGGCTAATTTCACACACACACACGGCGCCTGTGCGCACCAACGGAAACACTTATCTGTCAGGATTTATTTGTCCTTTTTTTTAACGTAAAGTGCAGATTAGTTTGTTTTATTTTCATTTTATAGATTGAACTAATTATTTTTATGTATTTATTTTTTGGGACTGTGGAACGAATAATTTGAGTTTTCATTATTTCTTATGGGAAATGATGTTTTGGTTTACGAGTTTTTTGGAACCTGACCCCACTTCCGGAACGAATTATTCTCGTAATCTAAGGTTCTACTGTATTTGAAGTTAGTTTGTAGTGTTTAACGTCTGCACTTGGTTTTAAATGAGAAGATTAATGTTATAGGAATGCGCTACGTTTAATGAATCACTAAACTTTAACTTTTTAAAGTTAAAAATTGTAATAAAATCAGGAAAAATGTAATGTTGAATTTTTTTTAATAAAATCGTGATACTTATAGAAACGCATCAGCACATTTAATCGAATCAGCACCGAGGTATCGTTAGGTTATGGTTACGATAAAACACAGCTTTTATGGTTACTGAGAAACTGCAACATACTAACTAACTCCTGTGTCCTGAAGAGAATTAAAGTTACAGCGTTTACCTCCACCCGGTCCAAAGTACTGACACTGGAGACTCCTTACTTAGAATAAGGAATTAAATAAACATCTTTTCATACATAACATCACATTTACGATTCCACGGTTGTCCATTTGTTAATGATTAGCGTAACATCTGTTGTACACATCTTTATGAATGAGCTGTTACTATGGAAACGATAAGGTACAGTACAAGAAACGGCATGTTCATATAAACCGTTTTTAAACCTAGACTGACTTTAGAAGGAGCCCGGAAGTGTTGTGTGCAAGATTAGTTGTTATATTTACCTGTAACTGGATTGCAAGCACCTACTTTGTCGGCATCGCATCCCACTTCTGCGCTCTGTCTGTCTGTCTGACCCTTACTCTCTAGTCTTATGGGATGTTCTGCGTCTCAGTTACATCATTGCAATCTTTTCAGAGGATTTCAGTAAATTGGAGATTTATTTATTTATTTTTTGCTCATGCATTCTTCAAACGCCGGGCTCGCTTTTCCAGACATGAGCTTTGTCGGCGCTTCAGAGCTTTGATGTCTTATCTGTGCTGCAGGAATGAAATGTCAGGCCTCAGCACCGATACGCTGGCTTTCAAAAGCAAAAGTAATTACATGTTAGACTTTGGCTCGGAACAAAAGAAGCCTACGTGGTGTAAGATCGGTACACAGCGGCGCTTCATGTCGCCGGATCTGTTGCCTGGTCCCTGAAGAACCAATAAGGTGGCCCCTAGTTTCACTTTTGCTCGTTTTAATCTTTAGGCTGACTACAGGATATCTCTCTTTCTCATACTGCTCTCTCTCTCTCTCTCTCTCTCTCTCCGCTTTATCGGGCTCTTCACAGAGTTGGGTATTAGGCTCGGTTCTCCCGCGTCAGCTGCCCTTGTTCAGCTTGGCTTGGTTTGCTTATTTATCCCGGCATTGTTGTGAGCCGGCGCCCGGCTGGCTCCCTGCCGCATTAACTCAGGGGTGGGACTGACATTCGGCGTGGGATGGAGAGCGGTGCTCGCCAGACCTTCTCCTCCAATTCGCTGCTCAGACATGTGCAATCTGTGGGGAAATCACTCCGCCCGGTTCTTTTCTTCTATTCTGCTTAGCCGGCTCTTTCGGGGTTTCCCGTGGCAAAGACATCAAGGCTAAGGCTGCGTCGGACAAGGCGCGGGATCTCCTCGGCGCACGAGGAACGGTAGACACAAACACGGCAAACTAGACCATGTTGCACAGCTTAAGTCTCGTTAAATTTCTGCTCTGATGTGGCGTCGCCACGGTGGAACTCCCCGAAGCCCCGCTTGCCAATAAAACCTGTTGTGCTTCAGTGCTTTAGGATTTTTCATTCTGACGTTACTGTAGTCGTCTTGCTGCGCTTCTAAGGTTATAACAAGTCCTCGGAGGAGCGTAGACCATAAAGACTGATCACTGCTTCTTTCATATACACCCGCCAACATGTTTCTAATTCTGTCTTGTCATATATAAATTCATTATACACACAGCTCATTCACCGTGCTGTGCCTCAGACGAACGCTGTGTAGGGAACACAAGGTTTTGTAAGAAGTGCAAGACCCTGGAGAGCTCCAGAAATAAGACTCTCTACCTGGTCCTTTTGAAAACACTGACCTGAGCCGCACTTCAGCCAAACCGTGTCTCGCTCAGCATCAAAATTCAGGCGTGACGCTATTCTCGCTCAGGTCCTCGTGCTGGGTAACATGATTAGATGACATGATTTCCCGGCTTTAAGGAACACGAGTTTCATAGCATTGTAGCGCTGCGATGAGTTTACCGCTGTGGTGGAATTCTTCAGTTTAATGGGGGTATATTATGCAAAATGAACTATTTTGTCATTGTTAGACGTTCCGATGTGTCTCCAGTGTGTGTGTGTGTGTGTGTGTGTGTGTGTGTGTGTGTGTGAACAAAATATGTAAGGAAAAAAAACTTTAAAAAAAAAAAAAACCTTTTTGGAGCCGGAGTTTAAACATGCTAATTTGTTTTTAGTTTTAAAATTGATGTTTCCCCTATTGTGACCTCATAGGCGGCACGGTGGTGTAGTGATTGACACTGTCGCCCTGCACCTCCTGGAACAGGTTCGATTCCCGTCTCTGTGTGCATAGAGTTTGCATGTTCTCCCCGTGCTTGGTGGGTTTTCTGCGGGTACTCCGGTTTCCTCCAAAAGTCCAAAGACCTGCAGATTAGGATAATTGGCGTTCCCAAATTGGCCGTAGTGTGTGAATGAGTGAGTTTATGTGTGTGTGTGTGTGTGTGTGTGTGTGTGTGTGTGCCCTGCGATGGATTGGCACCCTGTCCAGGGTGTACTCTGCCTCATGCCCTAAGCCTTCTGGGATAGGCTCCAGGCCTCCTGTGACCCTGAATACAGGATAAAGCGGTATAGACCATGAGTGAGAGTGAGTGGCAACAAGTTCTCTTATATAAGAAAAGCTCCTCCCCCAGTTTCTTGTTGTTCAGCTCTGCTGTTTTCTGGATCGGGCGTGGCTCAGCAGTAGCTCATTTTCATAGACACCGAAGGACGAGGGTAATAAACTTCTTCTGGAGCATTGACTTTGTCAAAGCTCTGAGACCTGTGGTACCTTGTTAAGGACATACTTACTGTAAATATGGGACCTTTAAATTTAAACTCGTGCTTATGAGCCCAGAACTGAGTCTGAGTGTTACCATGAATATTCGTTCTGGATGTAACGCATCTGACTTCTGGTTTGCATTTCTAACATGCCTGTTAAAGCAGATATATGATATATTGATATATTGGCTATACTGTACGGTGGAACCTTGGATTACGAGCATAATTCATTCTAGAAGTGGGCTCCTATTCCAGAACACTCGTAAACCAAATCGAATTTTCCCATAAGAAATAATGAAAACTCTAATTATTTTTTCCACATCCCCCCAAAAATAAATATATAAAAATAATTAATACATAAAAAAAAGTAAAAATAAATTGCGACAGATAAGTGTTTCCGTTTGTGCACACAGGGACTGTGTATTTGTGTGTGTGTGTATGTTTGTGTGTGTGTGTGTGTGTGTGTGTGTGTGTGTGGAATTAGCCCCTTCCCTCGCCTCGTCTTACACAGTAAAACTCCTCCTCCCTCCTCCCCCCACCTCGCTTTTTAAGTTTCACAACAAACACACACACAACGGAAACACTGTTTTAACGGGGAAAAAAATAAATCTGTCTAATGACACTCGCGTGAGCGCATACTAATGGAATCACTGCTGTAAAGTAAAAACAAACAAAAAAACAAATGAACCAGCACTTTACCTTTGAAAAGAATCGCAACAGAGCAGAGTTTTCTGTGTAAAGCAGAGAGTGTGGGTCTGTGTGTGTGTGTGTGCGTGTGTGTGTGTCTGTATGAGACCGGGGAGCAGGGTGTAAAGGTGAGAGACACACACACACACACACACACACACACACACAGGAGACACGCTGAAACAGAGAGGGAGACGTTGATTATACCAGTCAGAGACGAGCACTAAGACCCAGCAGGGGAGACGATTACCCACAATTCCGTAGCACAAGAGAGAGAGAAAAATCATTGGCTCAATTGTGATCACGTGACACTCGATGTCAGAACAAGAGCGCATGAGTGGTACATGATACTCGGCACTCGTAAACCAAGACTTGTACATTTTTCAAGCCAAACTTGATTAAAAATCTTTGCTCGTCTTGCGGAACACTCGTAAACCTCGTTACTCGCAATCCGAGGTTCCACTGTACATTGCCTGATATATTCTGTATGTTGTAATACGTGTGGTGTATGATGGAAACGCCTTTAAGAAAACACAACACAGTATCTCTGCCACATCGCCCTGCCCATGCCATAAAGCACGCTCGGTCCATGGAGAAAATATGAACAATATATCTTGAGCGGCGAGTTTAAAATGAAACGACACTGAGACACTAATGATCCGTAACAGTTCACACTTTCGGGGTTCCTGACTCCACTTTGCAGCCCTGACCCCTTCACGGGCCGGTCCTCAAACGACAAACAAGTCACTTGTTGACTCGAGGTTTGTGTTTATTTCTGCATCCTGGAGTGAGAAGTGCAGGCGTGGTGTCTGGCTTGTCAGATAATAAGTTAGTGTGATAAACAGTGCATTACATTTTAATGAGGCTACAGGGGGAACTCTGCTTTGCATACTGACATGGTGACGAATTGAACTCTGCACTTTCGCAATAACAAGTTTTTCTTCGGGAGGGTTTTTTTTTTTTTTTCTTTCTCTGCCTGCTAATGTGCAAACCTGATGACACTCACAAATAATAAATAAATTAAAATGCTGATTATAATTCATTATGTCAAATGTTTTTATTATAAGTGTCCTTTTACATTATTATTATTATTATTATTATTATTATTATTATTAAATAATACACACACACACACACACACACACACACATAAATAACTCCATGGATTCCGATCAGAATCCAGAGTTTAACATGCTAATGGAATCACATGTTAACGAGATAATAATTTTTGTAAAAAATTGGGCATGACCTTTACAAACATCAACTGTTTTTTGTTTTTCTTTCCTCATCTTGTTAAAAAGTCAAGGTTAGATGAGGGAAAGAAACAGCGTGTGTTTACTCACTGAAGGCCAACACGGTGTGTTCCAGACACAACAATTGCTGAGAAAATCTTAGTCCATTTAAGAGCAGCGTTGGCCTTCGTCTTGGAAAGAAAAAAGAAAACAAAACCTACCCGTGCTTTTAATCTAGTGTTACAAAACTCACCTGATCCAGTATTTACTCCAGCTTATTCGCTCATGTGGACTGAATTTATTTGGTTGGGAAGATAACAAACACGCGCCCTTCAGGACTTCTTGTTGACCCTCGGTCCTCGGACCTCGCGGATAAATCACGTGTTCGAGCGGACAGCGTCCTCCTGATTGATTTCCAGGCCTGCGGTTTAAACAGATGAATGTGCTTGACAAAGGCCCGCGAGACGCGAACGCGCCGTTTCACTGCTGTGTGCGTTTACACGACACTGATAGCCACTTTACCTTTACAAGCACACACGTCCCTGAGGGAGGAATGAGCCGCGTGTTAAAGCCGCTTTCGCGGAAAAGGTCACGGGTAAAAAGAAATGAGATGATGTATGGCACGGCGAGCGTATTTAAAGCAGCCAACGTGTGAATTTGTTTGTATCGCGGAGATGGACGGAGCACGCAGATGACCTCATTTCCAGCTCTCTTTAACACTTTAGCATGATCCCGTTCACGCGTGAATTGATCGCGTCATGTGCTTCCTTTCTCACCCTGACACGCCCATCTCTCTGGATTAGACTCAGTCTGGACTCATCAGGTCACATGGCCTTTTTCCATCAGTCTTTATGCTTTTAAGAGTTTTTTTTTTTCTTTCTTTCTGGTGAGTCTCACTAAATAGCAGTGTTGGGGGACGTTGCTTTTTAAAGTAACTAATTACATTACAAAATTACTGTCTTCAAAAAGTAATCCGTTACATTACAGCGTGACTTTCTGATAAAGTAACTAGTTCGAGTACTTTTCCATTGCAGAAAATGAAAAAACTCCTTTATTTTGTGCTTCCTCATGCATGTTGTTTTAGTCGAGACCTTTATAAGTATTCTACCGTCATCACTCAGTGAAGTTTGGCCCAGAATCTGTTCAGTACTGATACCCCTATCGAACCTACGCGGTTTCGCGCGGTGGCTGTAAGTACGGTTCATCATGATTCACCGCGAGTTTCGGCGCTCTGATTAGGTTTCCATCTTTCCGCGCGTCGGCCCTCGCATAGTCAAACCACATAGGTGAGATAGGGGTATAACAGCAGGAGTAACCTAGGGGGGGGCGGGGGGGTTTATCAGGGGCGGGGCTTGTAGGACGACTTTCTCTCTCTCACACACACACACACACACACACACACACTAATGGATTGGGAATGACTGCTGTCTGGTTCACGGGTTACATAAATTGTCTGAATAACGGATTACAGTTTTGAAAAAGTAACTGAGTACGTGAATGGCGGACCAGACGCGTTAGATTACTCGTTACATCAAAAAAGTAACCCGACACTGTTAACGAGTAGTTTGCTTATGGACACACAGCTGTTTAGTCCCAATCCTGTGAGTTCTCATCACACTGTGTGTGTGTGTGTGTGTGTGTGTGTGTGTGTGTGTATGGAAATGCTCTTACTTTCACTATTAAACACAGCTCTGGTCTCTGCTGCCCGTTTGTTTTTTCCTTGCAACGTCACCAAGCGTTTAAGTGATTGTTTTTCTGATTATGTTTCTTTAGTGAAGTTGACGTCCAGCTCTATGTAGCACTTCCTGGTTGGAATAACGTGTTGGACGGTTCTTAAGCCAATTCCAGACATCTCCTTAGTTGTTTTCTTTGCTTGATCCTTGATGCTTTGACTCCTTCTGATTTTTTTGGGCTAGGCAGTGGACTATCTGTTCGTTCCTGGTTATTTCCTGCGGTTTGGCGTTTACCGGCATGTTTTATACGTCGGTTATGACCTCTACACCAGGCACTCACCACTTTACTAACAGATCCATCCTCTCATAAGCTTCTCGAGTTCAATCAATCCCTGACTGTGCTTTCATCATTTACTCTACTTAGAGACTTATTGTTTATTAAAATCTCAATCTATATTCCTGCTCTCACGCCTTCCCGTCTAACGCCTTTCCCATCACGGGCTTCTAGCCATCATGACCTAATCAGCGACGGTTCTGCCGCAGGCCGACGCCCTCTCAGATATCTGTCTATCTATCTGTCCAGGGGAAGGAAGAAATATTCTGTATTGTAAAACAAAACCGTTCCCAGGGTATCTGATCTGAAGTGCACATGATTCCTAGCTGCAACCCCTAAAAAAATACCTGCGTGTTCATGACCTGTGGCGGAGTGCGGGTCTATAATCTGAGCACACGGACCGACGTATTTCAGGCCGACGTCTTACATTTTTCATGCGATTTCTTTTCCGGTTGGTTGAAAAGCTTATTTTTTTTTTTTTTTTTTTTTTTTTGATATTAAGCTTTAATCAGGATCCTGCACACCACTTCATGAAACTCACTGGAAATGATGATGAGCTTCGTTTAATTAAATTTTCTATTATATTTATTTTTACTACGTTTATATTGTGCATTACACGACGGACTGCTTGCAGAGATCCAGGTCATGTGGCGAGATCTTCATGCTTGAAATCCTGACGTTTTTAAATTCCATGAAAGATTTTGTAACTCAAAGGGAAACTTCCCTTCTCTCCTGATTCCGGAGATATATCTTGCGTCATTAGTGAGCTGAGGATAAGAAATATAAAGCTAGAATAAAGATAATAAAGAGACGATTCCCTGCGATTGCACACCAGGCTCAAATGAGTTCCTGGACCGTGTGTGTAACCCGTGGAAACAATGACTGAATCCGGAGCTGTTGGATTAGCGCTGAGGATTCTGCTCTGTGTGGAAAAGGCTGCAGGGGGAGTTGTATCATGAGGAGAAGATGGAGCTGGATAAACACCTTGGAAATTGCACTGTAAGTAGGTATAATTAGATTTTTCTGAAAGCTCGGTGGAGGCCCACCATCCTGCGAGATGAGGTAAGTCATCTTTATTAAGGGAGGCACTAAGTTGGCAGGCTGGGCCGCTTCAGCCGACGAGCGTGATAGAAAGCGGTGCGAAAAAACGCCCTGCATGACCATTTGTCATGGTCTGTGTGTTTACGTCGAGGGAGCGCCGCTAATGCCTTCGTTATTATGTGGAGTTTGCGTCTAATCGATACAGATGCTCTGCTGCTTTTATCAATCATCATTTTCCAAAGCCTGACACTTGCTCATCTACTTTCGGGTGTAATAAACACGGTGTTATGAGGGGGATGGAAGGAGAAGGAAAAAAAAACAAAAAACAAAAAAAAAATAAAACCAGAAAGACGAGAAAGGAGATGGACGGAGTCTCGGGAGGCTTTTAAAAGATGGTCAGCGAAGCATTATTGCAGCACCTTTATGAGCTTATTGCCCATATAACGGTTTATTCATACACTCTAATTTAGCTGTAGTTATCCTCATAAAGATATAGAGGATGTGTGAAGTGAGGCGTGTTAATGTTGGAGAATTATGCGTTTCATAGGGGGAAAAAAAATGTCGGAAATTAAGCTCGTGGAATAAGTCACCTGCAGTGTGCTAATAATGCAGAATGCTGTGGAGAGAAACCGGGGAAATTTATTTTTAAATCTTTGCGTAGTGCAAAGAATCGACGATGAGATCCGCAGCGTGGTGTGTAACGAACGTCGGTAGAATTCAAGACGTCCTGACAAAAACAAGAAACTCTGTCCGACTCCACCGTTCTATCCGCACTTAACTGCGACGCGAGCAGCAGAAGAGAAGAACGCAGAGAGAGAGAGAGAGAGAGAGAGAGTGATGACGATCCGACTCAGAGACGGGATCCGAAATGAATACCTTCAATAACAAACCAAGTTCAAGGACGCTTGATGCCAGAGAGCGGGAAACTCAGAAGGGCCGGACACGTGGCGCGGCAAGACGACAACCGCCGGACGACCCGGAGAACCTTCTGGTGGACCTACAACTTCAAACGACCATCTACATCTAGGCATTTGGCAGACGCCCTTATCCAGAGCGACTTACATTTTTATCTCGTTACATCCGAGCAATTGAGGGTTAAGGGCCTTGCTCAAGGGCCCAACAGTGGCAACTTGGTGGTTGTGAGGTTTGAACCTGGGATCTTCCGAACCGTAGTCCAATGCCTTAACCACTGACCGCTGGCGGGAAGAAAGAGGAAAGAAATGGAGAAGTCGTTAGAAGGACCACTGAAGGACCTGCTCCACCATAATGGCGGCTGAATCATAGTGCTGTTGAATTCTGGATTCTGATTGGTCAGAGGGTTTTGGTTAACATGCTCAGTCCAGTATGTTATACATCCTACTAAGGATGGGAATCAACAGGGACAATCCGGTACTACAGTCTATTATCAAAAATTATTTGCTCCTACCGCACAGGATGCAGTGCTGCCTGTTAATGTTGTGAGTAGTTTAGAGCACCACCTGCAGGATTATAGAGTTATTGCAACATTTTGCCACATCAAAGGCAAACACACAGCGCAGTGGAACCTTGGATTGCGAGTAACTGTTTGTGAGTGGACAGTTTTGTGTTGTGGAACAAATCATTATTTCTTATGAGGAAATTCGCTTTGATATACGAGTGCTTTTGTATACAAGCACGATTCCGGAACAAATTATGCTCGCAAACCAAGGTTTGAGGGTGTATAAATAAAAATAAAAAATGTATCATGGTGATATGTGAAAGAATCATAACATGTATCGGAATTTTTTTTTTCCCATCTCTAATGGCCTTGGGCTCTTTGCGTGCTGCGGTGCGCAGTGGTGCACCGGGTGCTCTGGTGCCTTTCTGTCATGACCAGCATTCGTCAATTTGTCCTGCATTGGCTTTTCTGTGTGATCAGGCTGGACGTCCTAGCCTTTGATCTCCATGGGGGATCCCGCCACCAGTTTATTGGGGTATAATTGATGATCCATGTTGTTCAGTTCACCTGTCCCCGTTATAATGTTATGGCTGATCGGTGTATACTTTTAGATGATTTATTATTAAATTTGTAATTCTCGGCTTGGCTCCTTGGAGAAATAAAACCAAGGAACTTATTTTTTTCAGCATCTATGATGATGTTCAGGATCACTCTAAACCACAAATTTCAACCCTTTCAAAGAAAGCAAGAGAATGGATGTAGCAATCAAAAATTCAGTCCTGGACTCCCAACGCAGCGCTGCAGTGATTTATAATCTCACATTCCCTCCCCCCCCCCCTCTCTCAGAAGAGGACGAGTTCCTTAATATGTCCAGGTCCTTTTAAGGTTTGGTGTTTTTCCTCACTGCTGTCTGTAGTTTTGTTCATTAGAGATATAAACACTATATATTTACAGTATATTTCTGTAAGGATTCTTTGTTTCTTGTTAGGAGTGTTAAGAACTGAAACGTAATTAAAGTTTCTCATTACAGGGTGAGACATGCCAGTTCCAGATCGTCCTTCTGAATCCGAGAAGAACGCCTCCACTGGGAACAGAACCGAATCCGAGGCCGCTTCAGCCATCCTGGCGTCAGTGAAAGAGCAGGTAGGAAGCGAGCGTTCTCGTCGACGGCTTCCTGCGCCGCGTGTCACATCCCGAGCTCTGTGAGTCTGCCGTAGTCTCGCAAGCGTTCTGAGCACGTCTGTCATTTTGATATTAATGTCAGGGTTAAGCCGAGAGAAATGAAAAGGGTAATGACGGAGTGGTGTGTAACGCACTAGTTTTGATGCATATTTGTGCTTTGATGATAATATTAATATACTGGATGTATTAATATGAAGATAAACTAAATTAAAATAAGAAACAAGGATTGGTGGAAATATGTGATTATACAGTATTTAGTCATTAACGAGGTTATAATGATGGAAGAAACGGTAAGAGAGATGATGAAGGGGAAAAAAAAACGATAAAATGATTTATTTGTCTGACCTGAAGTTTATTTCCTTTTATAGCTTTAGCCTGCTTAGCATTCTAAGAACATTTTTCCGCTGATACGATCTGATGGTCTGAGTTGCTGTAGTTCTGTAGCTTGATGACTTTTTGCCCATTGTTACAGTCAAGGCTGCTGTTGTCATAGCTAGTAGTAATGAGTTAGCAACTTAACATGTGTTAGCATAAGTTTTTATTCCAAATGTTAGGTAGCTTAGGCATTGTTGGCTCAGCTGGAGGTTTCTCACTTGCCACGTGGAAAGATTGGGTTTGTGTCCGAGCCAAAGAACCCAAAGGACATCTTACAACCCAGTTCTTTAATTTTGTTCTCATAATTAATCTTTAAGTGTTGGTCCTGGTCATAGTGTAGCATATTCAGGCCATATTCCATATTATGGAAGCCAATTGTACCTGAACATGGAGATACTGTATGGCTGTTTAGAGGTGACGTCATCAGTGCGGTCCTTCTATCTATTTGCGTGTAGCATTTCCGATGGCATCCTCTGACCTACTCGGCCATAACTGATGAAGTATGAAGGCACACGATAGCGTTGCTTTTGACATTGTTTTCAGAAATATTGATAATATTAGGCATAAGGTGCGAAGGTTGACTTCCTTGTGCTCTTCTACTCTTCTGTATAATGGCAGCTCACAAACCAAACCGACGCCTACAGTATGGCCACCTGCTGTATCGGAGCGTTTAAATACGCAACTGTACCCGAGTACGGAGAAGAAAAAAAAAATATTGTGAGGGAGTAAGGAGGGAGGAGCGTTCGTTCCTGGGCACGGTCCAAAAGTTCAAAGTTGCCCAATTTGAAAAACTCGAAAAATTGGATGATCTGATGTTTTGACCCCTAACGGGACCAGCACAAAGAAGAACACCAACGTACTAGCCAGTTAGCTACTGTAGCTAATAGCTTAATTTGACATTTTAATTACTTTAATAAGCAGGAGCAAGAAAAAAAAACAACTAAAGCTAGTTAAACAGTAATTATTTCCTAGCACTGTTTTGGGTTCTGTTTGTTTGTTTGTTTGTTTGTTTGTTTGTTTGCTTTCCATGTTTCCACTTCATATATTTATACATCATATAAACCATTCTTTGTGCACCACAAGTCGGTGACACATACAGTACAGAACTTCTTCAAAAAGTGTGCGTATTTTTTCATAGCTGTTTTTTTTTCCCCCAATGTCGTTGCCCCCTGGTGGTCTGGAGGTTCTTATACAGCGGACCTTAAAGCAAGGTCACAGGTCATCAGGGTAATCCGGGGTGTTTCTGTATGCTACTGCATTCACGTTTATTTTTATGGCATTGTGGCAGACACCCTCACATTTATCTCATTACCCACATGAGAAGTTGAGGGTTAGGGGCCTTGCTCAAGGGCCCATCAGTGAAAGCTTGGTGGTGCTGGGATTTGAACCTGGGTCCTTTTGATCAGTATTTCTGATAAGTAAATACAGATTTATTATTTCACAATTTATGGTAGCAAAAGTACTATTTTGTAGACTGACTGTGGACCAAAGTGCAGCTTGTTTGCGGTTCCTCATGATTTATCTGCATTTATTAGCAATGTAATAAGTGTTTTTGCTTCATCTATGGAACTTTCTATTTGGTTATGTAGTAAAATGACTATTTATGCATCCTCTAAAGTAAGAGTTACAGCGCCTACTACAATCTCATTTTAATCCCTGCCAACCTGTTTTTATTGAATAACGACACCCAGTCATTAAATATCACACTGACGCATCATCGCTTCCTTCACAACACCAGATGCTCGTCTTACTTAACGCAAAATAAGCCTCTCTGCACCAGGTACGACTTTCCCAGCGATATATATTCAGACGCTTGTTTAGCTGAGTCCGCAGCCAGCGTTAAAAATAGACATCTTCTTACGAGTGCCATGAGTTTACCGGGATTTGATTAATGCATCTGTGCGTGTTAAATTCAATAACTCTCTTTGAGTTTTTAATAAAAGCCTCGACGATTATTAACCGATACGTGCAAAGGTTAATAACGCGTCGCTGGTGTAATTTCTGAGTTTTCTTCATGACTCGAAGGAAACATAAATTACAGAAGCATGACAGGATGATGACGGTTCTGCGCGGTTAAACAGAATATTTAATATTTAACATTTCACATTCATTAATGCAGATGGATGTCTCTTGTCTCGTCCTCTCGATTCAGGCTGGCATTTAGGCTTGCCTGCACGTACATTAACAGTACAGAAGTATTAAAAACTTCACTATTTAAGTAATAAAGTTCAGCTGCCGAACAGAACGGAAAGCAATAGTATGTGATGCGATGTACAATTTCATTTAAGGTATTTTAGGACGAGGAACAGGGTGGAAGTGGAAGTCGAATAGTACTTTGTTATTGCAAAGAATTGGACTACAATAACAATTTTACAGTTTTAAGTGGCTGTAACGTAATCTGCATTTAAATAAGAACAGGAAGCAAAATGTTAATTAATTAATTATGCTCATAATTAAACAGCCGTTTCAATGTGGCGATGATCATGTCATGTCTTATACAAGACAGAGGGGACAACTGAATCTTTTGTCAGTCTGAATTCTTTTTTCTTGAATTAAAACTTCTCTCAAGGTTTCCATTTTTAACAATTTACTCCAAATTTCCTTTTTTTCACGTGTATTTTTGATAAATTTTCCATAAATTATTTAAGTTTTATACACATTGCTGCACAGTGAAATTCCTTACTCTTTGCAAACTCCAAAGACTCAATTGTGTTCACAGATTTAGGATTTAGTCACATCTGGAAAAAAAACAAAAAAACATAATAGAGCTTCAAATGTCAGATTTTTGCCTGTAAAAGAGCTATTCCTGAGCACGGCATGCCATAAATCATGTTGTGCTAGCTACTATACACTATACACCTTCTCTTATAGGGTGCCATTACTTTCATTCTAATCAAACAAGTAGCTGTATTCGTCTTAATTTATAACCTCAGATTGTTAATATAGAATATAAATATGTTCATTAATTTGACAGCTGAAATTACACATAGCGCTCTCGACACGTGGGGAGGCAAACTTAACTTAACGTAACTTTTTAAAGTAACTAATTACATTACAAAATTACTGTCTTCAAAAAGTAATCCGTTACATTACAGCGTGACTTTCTGATACAGTATCTAGTTCGAGTACTTTTCCATTGCAGAAAATGAAAACTCCTTTATTTTGTGCTTCCTCATGCATGTTGTTTTAGTCGAGACCTTTATAAGTATTCTACCGTCATCACTCAGTGAAGTTTGGCCCAGAATCTGTTCACTACTAATACCCCTATCGAACCTACGCGGTTTCGCGCGGTGGCCATAAGTACATAAAGTATTCATCATGACTCACCGCGAGTTTCGGCGCTGTGATCAGGTTTCCATCACATAGTCAAACCGCATAGGTGAGATAGGGGTATAACAGCAGGAATAACAGAGGGGGGCGGGGCTTGTAGGACGACTTTCACACACACACACACACACACACACACACACACACACACACACACACACACACACACACACACTAATGGATTGGGAATGATTGCCGTCTGGCGCACGGATGACATAAATTGTCTGAATAACGGATGACAGTTTTGAAAAAGCAACTAAGTAACTGGTTACTTGAATGGCGGACCGGACGCGTTACATCAAAAAAGTAATCCGAGTTACTTTGTAACGTCTTACACCCAACACTGCAAATAAGATAATGTATAGCTGATATTGGACAACATAAGAAAGTGGCTCAGATCTGTTCGGGAAAACATCGGAGTTTTTCGGCTATAAAAACAAGTATCAAAAAAAATTAAAATGTAAATACATGAAACACCGATTCAACTATTCAAAGTACCGACACAGCATCAGTCAAATGCTAGAGAGTAAACATAAGTCTAATCTAAACTAGACTTAGAAGCATCCGATGAGGGAGACGTTCTGATGTCCAAAGGCAGACGGTTCCACAGCTTTGGGGCGTCTAAGCTCCATCACCTTTTGTTTTACATCGTGGACGTGGGACAGGTCAAAGTAACTGACCACCTGATCTTGTGTATCTCCTAATGAGATCACAAATATACTCTGCGGCAGAATTACAGAATGCAATGCCTTGAATACAGAAAGAAGCATCTTAAACATCAGTCTGAAGTGTACCGGGAGCTTTCAGACAGCCCTGAAAAAATAATAAAGTTGTTCGGACCTTATGATCATGACTAATTACGGCTAAAAATAATTATTATTGGTAAATGTAAACTTACTGTACGGCAGCCGTCTACTGTACATTTCAGCCAGGTTACAACTGGTCTGACTGGTCTGACTGGTCTCCACTGGTCTGCGCAGCTCGAACGTCCTTGATTTACACTTGAGTCTAAGTTTTGTTTCGTCCGAGCATCCAGTCAGAATCATTTCAAATATTTTTATCACTCACTTGTTAAAACCGCAATAGCAAACATTTTTCTCTCCCAGCGTCCGCGGAAAATTAAATCAGTGGAGCGCAATCGAGTACTGAGTTGAAAATAAAAGGTTCCGTCCTTGATATCAGCAGCAGTCACTTTTCATTTTAAATGTTTCATCAAAAACACTTCACCTCTTTTTTTTTTTTCTTTTTCTTTTTCTTTTTTCAGGTCACGTGAAATGACTCGTTATGATTTCGTAAGCCTGTTTTTATTACCGGGATAAAAGCGTGTTTTTGACTCGCAGGTCTCTTTACACACAGTGTGTGAGCTTCGTTAAAAAAAAAAAAGAGAGAGAGAGAAAAAAAAAGCACTTTTATAATTGAGGCATGTGTTTGGCCTTCACAGAATCAATCAATAGGACTGTAGTGGGTTTTTCGGAAAGCCTTTTATCGTGTGCACTACAATCAGAATAGAGACTCGCTCGCGCTCTTATCCGGCCTGCAAACAAAGAGCCAGGTCGGTCAAAATCTTTACACACAAAATAAATATATATATATATATATATATATCAGAATGCATTTAGATATAAAGATGTGAAATTCAACATGCTGCGGCGTTCTTAGAGCACTTCCGAAGGTGGTCTTTCAGAAACGAGGATTTTCTTGACCAAGCAATAATTTCAATCATTACGCACAAGAGGATTTATGCGATAATCGCCGAATCACCAAATTTCACCAATTCCAAGGTGATAAAAGAGTTTCATTTGATCTTTTGCCTGGAGCGTCCCGATCTTACATCTGTGGAGTCGATTGAAATGTGGACCATGTGACCATGTCTCCGTAACACATACATGACAGTCAGCAGTGTGTGATGTTTTTGTCCACAATACAGTAGACGGCTTCCTCCCCAAACTGTTGCCACAAAGCACACGATTCCTGCATAGTGTCTCTGTGCACTGTAGCGTTGCAGTTCCCCTTCACTGGAACTAAGAAACCCAAACCCTCATCCAGCGTGACCATGCTCCTGCGAGATCCACGAAAACCAGCTCGGTGAAGACACGGTGTGTTAAGAGCGTGCTGGAGTGGAACTGGAGCCTCCTCGACATCTCAGCATCAGCACCTGAGCTCATTGATGCTCTTGTCGCTGAACTGAATGGACACAAATTCCCACAGCCACACTAGAACATGTACAGTAGTGTTGAAGGAAAGCCTTCAATCAAGAGAAGAGAAGAGAAAAATGGGGCACGTTATTTCTGGACTATGATGCTCAAACAAGGTGATATGGGTGTGATGATGGAAAAAAAATTTCCAAAGAGTGTTCTTTGTTTTGTTTTTTAGGACTGCTAAAGCAAAGTAATTACAGTGGAACCTTGGATTGTGAGTAAGACGAGCAAAGATTTGTAATAAATTCTGACTCGGAAAACGAACAAGTCTTGTATCGAGAACCGAGGATCATGTAGCACGCATGCATGTTTACTGTGTGAGACGAGAAGATGGAGGGGGGGGTGCTAATTCCACACAAACACACATATACACAGCGCCTGCGCACAAAAACGGAAATCTGACAGGATTTATTTTTACTTTTTTTTAAAAAAAAAAAGGTAAAGTGCAGGTCAATCTGTTTTATTGTTACTTTATATTTTATATGAATTATTTTTATGTGTTTAATTTTTGGGCTGTGGAATGAATAACTTGAGTTTACATTATTTCTTATGGAGAAATACGATTTGGTTTACGAGTGTTTTGATATACAAGCTCGCTTCCGGAACGAATTAAGTTCGTAATCGTAACGTATATATTTTTATATCAAGTAAGGATGGGAATCACAATCAATTTGTCCTGAGCAGATTTGGTTAATATTTAGATCCATTAAGTTTCATGATTTCTTAAATATTTTATATAATTGTGTTACAATATTTTTATACATTTATATATTATACTTTAGCTTCATTCACCAGCTACACAACTGAAGTAAACATGATTAACTAAATGTAGCGCGTTCCTTATAACATAAATTTTCTCATTAAAAACCAACACAGCATTTAAACACTACAAACTAACTTCGAATACAAGAGTTTAACATTTAACTTCAAATTAAATGAGACACAAAGCTACATTGTTACTGAGCAGTGCGTATCTCTATCATCCGCCATGGGATGACTGTGTGTGTGTGTGTGTGTGTGTGAGTCGTTCACAGTGCGCCACCTGTAGGATTATATAAAAACGATGCCTCAGATGCCTCCAATGTCCAGAGCGCGTGTTGAGCAGCTCGCGTATGCGGGTAGGTGCGCGCAGTTTCTAGAGGGTTTGAGTTTCGAGACTAATTAGCACTCTAGGTCTTTTGAGACTTGTGTAAGTGTGTGTAATGAGTGGGTTTGAGACTAATTTGCTTGCAGAGGTCAGGAGAAAAAGGCAGATCAGTGGCTTTTTACCGCGCATGACTTTTAATAATCAGCAAAAACACAGTATTGGTGCTGATTTATTATTTTATGTTATACATATAATACGTAAAATGTTTGTGCCAAAGAAGCTCCTTCTGAAGTTTTTACGCAATATGGAAGTGACCGATCTCGCTTCCCTAAAAATTTCAAGTTGCAAACTTCAGCCGTTTTGGAAAGATAATTTTATATGTGCACCAAAAATCTACAATTTTTCAGCGTTATACTGTCACTTAAAATGAAAATATTGAATATTTCTTTATGAGTATTGGTACAAAAATTGGTGTAAGCTTCTAGAAGCACATGACCTGTAAAAAATTATAACTTAAATTAAAGCATTCCGTGCAAAATGAGGGGTTTTCATTTTCAGGATTTTTCAGGATTTTCTTTTTATTTATATATATATATATATATATATATATATATATATATATATATATATATATAATATATAAAAAATCTGTAGTGTCCGTAACCATGTCAAATTCATGTTGTGATATCTTAACAGTTTTGCATTTTAAAATAATACACTTAAACCTGAAACCTGAAAAAGTATATTATTATTATTATGTCTTTTCCTGTGAAATCTAAATTAGCCAAATTTAATTTGAATGACAGTTAAGATCATTTAAAAATTTTAATTCAAAGAAGTTACAGACACTAAAACATAAAAGGGCGTGAAATCGTATTTAGCAAATGTGTTTCTATTTATCTGATAAAGATGTAAATGTGTTTTCATATTTACAAAAAACGAAGCACGGATCGGGAGATAAGAAGCATTAAGTATAATGAAAAATGGTTTTACATGGTCATATTTATATAATACAATTTAATCCCCCCCCCCCCTTCTCTAATATTACGTCATTCATATATAGTCACAAATTAAAGCCGTGTTTAATGTTCTAAAGTTTTCAATCTAAAAATAATTTAAAACGTTTCAGAGAATTTACTCAACATGTAAATAAGCTTAAAGAGCCATTAAAAGTCTGAGTAATGGTATTTAAAAATTTTCCATTAAAATAATTCACAGATGATGAGGAAACTCCCAACTGTCAAGACTCACATTTTTAACACATCTAGCGAAATAGTTTCAATTTAAATCTGATCTAAAGCTATTGAAAATGTTTAGGTTTGGTATCTGCCTTTCTAAAGATGTGTAGTTTCATTACATGAATAACAATAATAATAATAAGAAGAGATGCCTTTATTTCTGATCATGTCCATTACATTACAGTAAAATTCCTTCTTCTCATATCCCAGCTTGTTATGAAGCAGAGGTACAGTATGATGGCAGGGTTAGTCATGATACAGCGCCCCTTGGCACCGAGAGGGTTAAGTGCCTTGTTCAAGAGCCTGTCAGTGGCGGATTAGCAGCGCCAGGGCCTGAACCCCAGACTTTCTGATGAGAAAATCCACAGCCTTAACTGCTGAGCCAAGGTTTTTGGCTGCACACGGTTTATTGCACAATTTATTTTTTATGGCTTTATTACAGCTGGGATCTGATGTATTTGGGACAAACTGCTGATGTGACCTCTGTCTGACCTTCGTGTATGCCTGCAGTGTGCCAGGTCATCGTTGTCGAGAATGACAGGAATGGAATCAACGTCGGGAATGACGTGTGCATGAGAACACATCAGAGCATCATCATCATCATCATCATGTAATCCTGCTACAAAGCGCTGGTCCAGGACACAAAACCCTTCAAGCGTGGGCTTGAGTACGGATTATACATCGCTCATTCCCGGTGTTTCTCAGGAGTATCCGCAAACTCTCAGTGGTGTCAAGCTTGAGCAATGTGGTCAGGGGATTTAAAAAATAGGAATAAATATGGAGACAGGAACCGTATAAATATTGATGGGATGCAGATGGCAGGTTTCCCCTTTAGTCCTGTTTGTGTTTGATCTTGTCTGCAGTGACAACTCAAACCGGCAGGAATTGCAGATCCCGCTGGGGCGATAAGAGAAAAATATCGCGTTTGCTATTTTATACAGTGCGTAATATTTATGTATCACGGTGATCTTTACGTTTGCTCACCAGCTGCAAGCAGTGCTGTAATGTTGTATAAAAAAAAAAAAAACTTATATGTGTACTTTTAGAGCGTAACTTTATCGTGGATAACCGAACTCACACCTTCTTTCCCATGCGGGGCATGGGACATGTCTTGGTGTCGGAAATAAGGACAACATTCCGATTGTGTCTTTTGAATCACGCCCCGTTTAGACAACGCTAGCAGAAAGGGCGTCGTCGGAAGCCTCCAACTCTGCATAACACAAGCGGACGTCACCAGACGACCTGGAGCTGCCAGTTGATACCATTTCCAGGCCATGAAACAGTTTTCCAACAACGTGTCCCAGTGCTGAGAGTGACAGCGCCAAGACAAGACAGAGTAATTCAATGGTGGCCTCATTTGAGAAATCGTACAGAAAATGATGCCAGTAGTGCTGCTGCTATTCCAGGGTTACACACGAGAATTTGTCAGGCTGTTCAGCGACATCTGGCTGCAGCTGGATGAGCGAGGAGGACGCATCGTGAGCCTTTACGCCATTGTCAATGTCGGCTCGATTTTGGATTTTTGTATAAAATCAAACTTTTCTTAATATCTGCAGCGTTTCTTTTATCCGAGAGTATACATTTATATAATGTCTACACACGTTTATATTTTGTGTAATTAAAAATATGAAAAAAAAAAAAAAATCTTTGCAAAGTAATAAATAATACAGGTCGTCCCCGACTTACGAACATGTTTCATTCTGGAAGCATGTTCGTAAGTCCCATTTGTTCTTAAGTCCGACAGAGTGAGTCTTGTACGCCTTTGAAACTAATATACAACGTAAAGCGCATCAATCCGCTTGACTAAATCTTTGGCCCTTTTCTCCACACTGCCATCATGTGGCCAAAAAACCATAACCGCGTCTAAGGAAATGCAAATCACCTGAAACGTGACAGTGTCGTCTCTGCGCCACCATTCTGTCTCAGAGCTGTTTTCCGCTGTGAACTCCGTCTTTACAGGACAGACGTTTCATATCATGGTGCCCCCGGACTGATTTATTTGTGTTTCTAAGTCTGAAAATCTAAAGTGGCAGCTTTACCTCTGCCTGTTACTGAGCACTGACACTGGAGACTCCATCCTTACATGACACATAAACAGACACATCTTCTTACACAAAACTTCACCAGATCACTGATTAGGTCAACACGGGCTTTTTATTATTTACATGAGTCGTTGCGATAGAACTGTTAATTAAGCCGAGATTTTTTGTTAATATAAACCTGTAAACCTGCTGCTCCAGAGAATTAATCAACATCCTGTAACCAGTCAGAATGAAGAATTCGTCATAAGTAAGTGTTATACAGTGTTAGATTTATTCCGCCGACCACGTTGTACTCGCACAGCGCTCAGATTGTGTTGCACGGCTCTCACACACGATCCAATATGGCTCGGCGCAAAATAAATCACAGAGGTGACGAATCAGAGCCCGGGAACATCTGAGGCACAAAGCTGTCGGCGCGAGCCGCGAATAATCCCAGTGTTTTCCGGCTGAAGCGTATGAATCAACAGAGGCGACGTCACGAGAAATGGATTCAGTAATCGCTCAGCGCGCTTCGTGCTCCATGCCAGTGATGAGAAGGTTGTCAGTTTGAATCTCGAACCTGCCACGGAGCCAGTGACGCGACCGTCGGATGCCAGGATAAAATAGATTTTAAGAGTTTAATAGAGTTTTAAAAAAAATATTTTGGCTTCTTTTCTTCTTCTCTTTATTTAGAGGATTTCAGCTGCACATATTAGAGGTCATAGACTTGGTGTAGGTGAAGTCACTGTCAGTACAGTTACGAACGAGTTCTGATTGTTTCAGTAACATTGTCCTCCATTTTATAATCCCTTTGAGTTCATAATTGACACAGTTTGTGTTAGACCTGTCTCCGCCCTGGATGTTGGGCTTGCTTAAAGAAATCTTGGATTTTATTTGAATGCGCACAACATTTGCCAAGAATTAATGCTGACAAAACATCGCCACGGCACATTTTTGAATCCAAGTCGTCGTAAAAGTTTGTAAAATTGTGTCCACAAAAAGGATTCGATGTTTTCAGCCATCGTCTGTACCACTCTTACAACTCGGGCTTGACATACTGTAGTCTTGCATTCTCCTTGACTCGACCTTGACTCCTTTATGACTCGATCTTGACTCAGTCTGGCTCCCTAGAAGAAAAAAACAAAACAAAAAAAAGCACACTTATTTATTTTGGTTTTTCTTATGAGCTAGCTAGAGAATCACTTTTATTAAAAAAATAAAAATTATTTAGTGATCGAGTTATGATCTCCTCCATTTCTTACTTCCTACTTATGTACAATATGTAAAAAAAAATTTTTTTACATCGCTCCAAATCTCATTATCTTCCTTTTGTTTGTTTTTTTCTTCTTGTTCTTCCAATTTTCTGTCCATTTAATTACCAGAGTGTCGATAAACCTACTTTTAAATTTATAATTGTGTGGCATAAATTATTTGACTGAGCTTGAAAAAAATATTGAATACTGTATGTGTGAGAAACATCATCATGGATAGTATTGATTATTATTATTATTATTATTATTATTATTATTATTATTATTATTTCCATAGTACGAAATGAATAAACATACAAACAGAAAAATTGTTATTTAGAATACATCAGTTAATTTTATGCCATAGGTAAGGATCCTATAATTTTCCCCTTGATTATTGTTCAAATAAGATAAGATAAAATAAGATAAGATGAGATAAGATAAGCTGAGATGAGATAAGATAAAATAAGATAAGATGAGATAAGATAAGCTGAGATAAGATGAGATAAGATGAGATGAGATAAGATGAGATAAGATAAGCTGAGATAAGATGAGATGAGATAAGATAAAATAAGATAAGATGAGATAAGATAAGCTGAGATAAGATGAGATAAGATGAGATGAGATAAGATAAGCTGAGATAAGATGAGATGAGATAAGATAAGATGAGATAAGACGAGATGAGATGAGATAAGATAAGATGAGATAAGATGAGATGAGATGAGATAAGATGAGATAAGATAAGCTGAGATAAGATGAGATGAGATAAGATAAGATGAGATAAGACGAGATGAGATGAGATAAGATAAAATAAGATAAGATGAGATGAGTTGAGATGAGATAAGATGAGATGAGATAAGATGAGATAAGATGAGATATACCTTTATTCGTCCCACAGCGGATACATTTCACACAAAAAAATTATTGTTAAAGCAGCAAAGAAAAATGTGCAAATATAAAATAAAGACACACTACAGATATATACAGTACAGTGTAAATATACAATAGAAACAAACAAACAATACAGTAGTTACACTTTCAAACAAATTGCTAAATATTATAAAAGTAAACAAAACTAATTGGTAATACTGCACAGTTTAAAATGTGGTTATTGCGCTGTGGAAAAAAAAAATATATATATTTATTTATTAATAAAATTAATTAATTCATAAAAATCTCAACTCTCACTGCACTGTGAAATAAAATCCACATTTTTTTTTGTTGCTGAGTTTAAATTAAGTAAATGAAATCCAGTCAGCTTTTTTTAGTTGCACTGTTTTAACGAGCTCCTCGCTGATTGCAGTTGTGATGATTCACTGCTAAATTTGACCTCTTTGTGTTTCCTCCTACACACACACACACACACACACACACACACACACACACACACACACACACACACACACACACACACACGAGAGAGAGAGAGAGAGGAAGTGTGTGTGTTTGTGAGTGTGAGAAAGAGTGCTATGGATCGTCAGAGAAAAATATACAGATACAGAGAGACAGTGAGGCTCCCCCCAAGTGCAAACCCCAGTGTGTGTGTGTGTGTGTGTGTGTGTGTGTGTGTGTGTGGTAATGGCTGACTTGATAGAAACATTAGAGTCAATAGAATGGAGCCAAGCACTAAAGCAGTTCAGACTGGCGTCAATGTGCGCACACACACACACGCACGCAAGCACGCACACACACACACACACACACACACACACACCAAATCGCTAAATATGCATCCTTTTTATGGTAAAGTGAAAGTGTTTGTTTTCTGTGAGCATCTAAATTAAAAGTAAAATTCTATTTGAAGTGAAGATCAAAATAGGATAAAAGAAAAGTAACGAGTGATGGTGTGAAGAAGCAGCTCTTCAGTTATGAGTGCAGGATGAGACACTGGAGAGAGAGAGAGAGAGAGAGAGAGAGACACTGCTGTGGTTTCATCTGCACACACACCCCCCTCCGGATGAAATCAACCCAGACGCTTTAACGCTAAACATTTCCATGAATACACACTCGAATAAAACTTTTACCACCGAACTGAAGCCCGGTTGACTCTCTCCCTGCGTCACACGGCGGCGTTTACACGCGGCACTGAAGCGGCTTTATAGACGCTTCAGGAGATTAGTTACGTCAGACTGCTGAAGCTTCCTCACTGTATACACTCGTTAACCGATTAAACTGATTAAAGTCGGAGGTCACCACTAGAGGGCGAACTTAAAAAGTCACAAACTATTAAATTATACTTTAATAGAAAAACTGCAATAAAATCTCCAAAAATTATGTTCGTTTTATAAAAAGCCACAAATCAGCCCTCAGTTAATTTGATCAGTGGATCAGTTTTCAATTCAGAGTCGATTCAAACTTTTAAATATATATATATATATATATATATATATATATATATATATATATATAAAAATAATAATAATAATAAACTTTTAAAGTTACTTGAAAATATATCACAACTTGCACCTTCAGCAAAGTACTTACAAAACGTTTTACGAGATTATCACTTCTTCTTTTGAATTCATGGCCAGTTGGTACAATACCGCCCCCTACTGGACTGAACCATTAACCAGATGTTTGGCAGGAACAATGGCCTACTGCTTTGTACTGGATGTGACATTCAAACCTTAAAGATGCAGTGTTTATTTGATAATATTAATAGTTTTTAAATATTCAAATCCTGTAAGAAATAATCACATTGCCTAAAAATCCCATGGTTCATGTCTCTGGTGGCAGCACATGTGATGTGCTGGGGCTGATGGGTAATGCAGTCCGTCTCCATATTCAAGACTAGTGTGTGTGTGTGTGTGTGTGTGTGTGTGTGTGTGTTTCCTCTTTATGCTTTCCTGTAAATGTTAAACGTATACATTTTAATGTGTGATTGTTAACTAAAGTCTGGAGGCATAAAATACTCCCATAAACGGCTTTTTACGGCGGCTCGTATCGCAGCGTGGAAATGAAGGAGATATTTAATAAGGTTCCAGTTTGGTGGTAAAAATTTATTACAGCAAAGTGTTTAGCATTAAAGTGTATGAACTGGGGTTATTATATTCGGAGGAACGTGTACAGTGCGGGACGCATCCGAGCGAACTACAGCGGAGTGAGTTTATTCAGCGGATCAGAGCAGGAACGTTCGACTGTCACGGGAAAAAAAAGTGAAACAATCGGATATCAGTGTCCCGTAGTGGGGAAAAGAGCGTGCGTTCTCTTTGCAGAAGTCCCTGCTCGGTCCTCGTTTTGTTTGACACGTCGTTTAGCGATGTGTGTATTATTGATGCAGAAAACTGAACCGGCTCAGTTATAGTCTCAATACGTATCATGTACTGACATGCTAACGTAATCGCTAGCCGATTTACTGCATGCGATACTGCATGCCACGCAAGACCAAAGAAGGTTGACAAATTTTAAAGTTTAAAAAACATCAACCATACAGTCACGCTCTGTCCAAAACAGCTTCCTTTTCACTTTGTACTGTACGTACGCTCACTAGATTAAAGTGTTACACGCTGTGTAACAAACAAACAGAGAGAGAGAGAGAGACACCAGTACAGCACGTCCCCCACATATGAACAAGATCCATTCCGAGAGCTCGTTCGTAAGTCCAGTTTGTTTGTAAGTCCAAGAAACCTTTTAGAAATCATGATCGGCGGCCTCCGAGTGGCGCAGTGGTTAAAGCCAGTTCGAATCCCGGGTGGTGCTGTAACCTCTCGCAGCCGGAGGTCTAGAGAGAGCTGATTGGCCGAGCTCTCTCAGAGGGGAGGGATGAGAGGTACATAGTGCTCCGACATTAATCACGGCTCTACAGCCAGTCAGGGGCGTCTGTGAGCTTGCGCAGTGGAGGGAGCGGATAGCGCTGTCCTCCGAGTGTGTGACTCCGCCCCCAACGGTGCGCGAGCGAGCAGTTCGAAAAGATGCGGTCGGCTGGCGTCACGTGGTTCGGAGAAAACACGTGATAGTCTTCGGCCCTCCCGGCTGTGTGGTAGTAGTAGCCATAATGTGGGAGCGCCCCCTAGTGACGGGGAGGAATTGGACACGAATAAATTAGGGAGAAAAGTGGGGAAAAATCAAAAAAAAAAAAAAAGAAATCACGATCGGCTACACACTGTATATTACAGAGTCGTGCCGATCGAACTGCTCGCTCGCGCACCGTTGGGGGCAGAGTCACACACTCGGAGGACAGCGCTATCCGTTGAACAATTCATGTTAAAAGTGATGTCGGCCTCGGTTCATTTTCAAAATTATGTAAAATCTTTGTCTCCATCGTTATTGCATGCCGCTTCTGAGCAGTACCAGCTTCTTCGCCGCTGCTTTTACGTTTTTTTTCCCCCGTTTACGGACATCCTGGCCGCTTTCAGAGGATGCACGCTGCGCGCACGTGACCGTGGACGCCAGATATGTGATCTAACTTCCGCGATTTAAAAACACGCGCGACCACAAGTTCATATCTTCAAAAGCTCGTAACGTAAATGTCAATACTGTACGTAGGGGACTTACTGTAGTTATGTAAATCTTTATTCAGTCCCAAGGCTCATTTTAGACCTCATTTTAGATTTCAATGGCAAACCGTGACCCACGTAAACATCAACCGTACAGTCAGGCTCGGTCCAAAACAGCTTCCTGTAGACTCACTAGATTAAAGTGTTATACACTGTAGTTTAAACATCATGCATGTTTTATTAGTTGATGCTTATACTCTACTATATTCTGCATCAAATATCTGTACTTTTATGTAACAACATTCTGCATACCTAATCACATTGGTGTGTAATATACAGTATGAAGTGGGGATTTCATCACCTGCAGAGTATTATTAAATAAATCAGTGAAGTACCTCTCTATCTATCTATCTATCTATTACACGTAATTGCGTGACTTGACTTTCCTTCGAGACACACCTAATAATGTGAACAGTGTTTGAAATCAGAAGCGGATCATGTTGCAAGCAGCAACATTAAAAATGTGCATTTATAATCAGGCAGGAGAGAGAAAGAGCGCGAGAGATTTTTTATAGAGGAAAAAAAGGCTGCTGTGATCAGACACAAGCCCTGTACATTAGATACTTGAAGCTGACGACTCAAACACACTTGTAAATGTACTACTTTTACTTTTACTTGAGCACCATTTGGCACAGAGATTCTCTACTTTTAATCAAATACATCTGCACTGGTATTCATCTTTTAAAGCAAAACGCGTGTGATTACGCCCAACGCGTTTCTGAGACTTCAAAGAGAGACGCGACACAATAACTCCTCAAACAACATTTGTTTTTTTTTGTTGTTGTTTTCCCCGCTTTGAGTATGTATGCGCCTATTCTAAAAGTAATGTGTTAATAAAATGTCAAACTTTAATAAACAAAAATCATGACATCTTGGTCCTGAATGATTTGGGTTTAAGTGTGAGGTTGTTAAGGAAAAATGGAGCACGCAGGGATGTTTTCATTCCAGTTGCCTCTGGTGTGTATCCTCTCAGACTCTAATGAGGCTCAGGTAACACTACACTACACACACACACACACACACACACACACACACTCCCCTGGGCGGCTGGGATAAGAATCAGTCAGCAGGATGCTGGGGTAAATCCTCAGGGACGATATGAAATGATTTCTGTGCAAGAACAGAGCCAGAGGCAGAGAAAGGAGACGCTGCGAGCTGGGAAAGCAGGAAGAAGAGGAAGGACAGGAAACTCGGGGGACGTCGGGGGACGACAGGGGGACGACTGGGAACATGAAGGTTGTTTATGCCAGCCGAATCCGAAGCCCGGTCTCCTGTCCTGCCTGCTGCCTTCTGCTCTCCCAGCATGCCTCTGACACCTCACAGCCCTCAGGTTAATGGATTATGGTATCAATCAGGGGTGGGAATGTAAACAAGCAGGTGTGTGTGTGTGTGTGTGTGTGTGTGTGTGTGTGTGTGTGTGTGTGTGTGTGTGTGTGTGTGTGAGAGAGAGAGATTCACCTAAGTGTGTGCAGGATGCTGATATTTATTGGCAGATCTGACACACACACACACACACACACACACACACACACACACACACACACACACACACACACACACACACTGTTCCTATCCTGGTACATCAAGTCCTCTTTCTGCACTAGCAATGAGTTTCTAGAAGTTTCGTATCCAGCGATCTCTGCATACTCATATTTGTTTATCTATGAGTGTGTGTGTGTGTGTGTGTGTGTACGCGAGAGAGAAAGAAGTTTTTATGTACAGTACCCATTTCCCATAATGCACTTCTGATTAAATTATTAAAAAACAGCTCTGAGTTCTAGTCATGCATTCAGGCACAAGCAGCTCATCTAATTTTAGATTAGAGTGGAAATGTGTGTGTGTGTGTGTGTGTGTGTGTGTGTGTGTGTGTGTGTGTGTGTGTGTGTGTGTGCAGTACTGTGATCCATATATTCAACTACTAGGAATAATATTAGTATATAGTAATACTAATGTATTTTATTATGTATTATAGATTCTATATTAGAGATAGTAGAAGTCTAACCGAATGAGGGTGATGAGGTTGGACTTTTTGTTATATTGTTATTTATTAACAAAAAAACATTTTCTTTCCTCATTTTTTATCATACTGTACATGGTCAGATGTTAAAATTGAAGTACAATAATTAAACTAAAATTATTTTACAGCATTTATGGATTTATATTTTAAAAAGTGCATTAAAAAATAAAGTTTTTAGGGGCGGAGCTATATATAAGTCAATTTATGATCTCATAATCACAGATGTGTTACGTCCCACCTCGGCCGGGATCGTCGATACGGCCTTCTTTAAAACATTTGCACCTCTCACATGTTTTGCTGGAGTCAAAGGAAGCCAGGCTTCCTCAGCTTTTTTCACTGTATTTTTTATTTTAATAAAAAATAACTCTTTGTTTTGACAGTTTTTTTTTTTTCCAGGGACTGTTGCTTTGCAGTGTGTAAAACAGCGCCCCCCCATTATGTGGTGGTGTGACACGGTATTGCACTTTTACTGTACCGTCATGTTCGAAGGAAAGCCAGGCAAAGTTGGCTTCCCTTTAAAAAAAAAAAAAAAAAAAGATTATCAGATTAACTAATCAATTCATAACTGTGATTTGTCAGAATCATGTTAAGGGAAGACAGTGTGAATTTGGTGGGAAAAAAAAAAAAAAGTATAAACCAATCAGGTGAGGCTACTGTCATACCGCCAACAAACTGTGAAGCCAGACGAACGTCTACATCACTGTTAGCGAACATCAAAAATAGCAGATATGCAGGAAGGAGATTTTGGGGTTTTAGTAGAGAAAAAAAAAACTCGAAACTTTTTAAATGATATTAAACTACAACTACAGCGGAACCAGAGCTGCAAACAGACAGGAAAAAAGGAGGGATTTGGACTTTTAGTGAGGAACATGATGTCCAAACCGAGTGTCTAGCTGGTAACGTTAGTGCTAAACTAACTAACTAACATACCGGGCACTCTAAAAGTTCACTTGCTTACATTTCTTTGTTAAAGCGAAAGGTTATGATGTACAACTCTACACACACACACACACACACACACACACACACACACACACAGACATAGAGGTTGTCTCAGTTGGCTTCTTCAGAAATTTTGCCCACACCACATCACTGATCACTGTACTGTGCTTGAAGAGTTCTGTAAATGTCAGTCGCTTTTTTACGCCTTCATTCACCAGAAATCTCATCACAAGTCTCAGTTTAACTTGAACACCCTTTAATATTTCTAAATTCTAACATTGGTAATGTGTTATCATATAGATCTGGAGTAATCTAACGGATTTTGTTTATCATTATCATTACAGCAGTACCTCGGCATACAAATTGAATCCATTCTGGAGGCGAGTCCTTAAGACGCAATGTCGTATTGTGAAGCGCATTGTCCCATAGGAAATAATGTAAATGCAGATAATCCGTTCCAGCCGCCCAAAAAGTCTTGGGACCTTGACATTCTTGGGACCCATAGTGCTGTGTCTTTACTAGACCGTGTACAAAATGCAAAATGCAAAAAAAAAAAAAAAAACTACAAAAGATATTTAAACTCACTTCATTCGGCTTTCCACTGTCACAAACAAGCTCTTTGTTCGCACGTACAGCGTGCCGAAAATGCTTTGTATGCCGAGGCAAATGTCTTGCAAAATTTCAGGTCCGGTCTGCAATATGAAATCATGTCGCTGTTAAAAACATTATTAACCCATGTCCCAGTTTTGTAACGCCCCACCATTAACGCTGTGCATAATTATTCACCCCCTCTCTCCTTAAACTTTTCAGGCTTCAAATCTGCATGAATTTACAATAAATAATCTCCCCTCATATTGAGGCATCAAAACAAAGTTTTAAGTGCATAGGTTTTCATACACATACGCTGGTTCAATTAGATGACATCACATAATTAGGGTCAGTCTACAGTATGTGTCACATGATCAAAACTATGAACGAACAGCACATTTTTACAGCAAAATGAGATAACTCCCTTTTTTCTTTTTCAAAAGAAGCAAGATGCGTAAAACACATTTATACCAATAATTATATACAGTAGGTGTGAATTTTGTGTGATTTTGCAAAAAGTTATAACTTTGACCTCCCGCAGTTTTGTTACAATTGAGCAGTCAGCCTGGAGTTGTGTTCGTGGTTTTGTAAATTTGCAGTTTAGTGTCAATAATATAATACACTGTGTTTTAATAAAAACATAGCCAACTCCTGCTTTGATTGTGTTTTTCCTAGTGAGTCACTGACAACCTATTGCTGTAGAACAAGGAAAAAGTGTTGCACACAAAAAGCTTTTTAATTACAAATATGATAATAATAAAAAAAATTTAAAAAACGATTAACTCAGAATCTGTTATACAACAAACATCACTAAGGCCAAAGTAATAAAAACACTACAAAGAAAAGAACATATCCCAGCCCTGACGCCAACAGTAAAGAGGAGATTAGTCTGAGAAACAAACAAGAGGCCGGCTCTCCACATGATGCTCCCACCACCATGTTTCACATACTGTACTGTACATACACTGTGTCACTGGTTTGTAACGCTATAAAATGTTCAAGAGGGGTGAATACTTATGAATGTCGCTGAGCATCATGCCTGTCTTGTGTGTATTTTTTAATGAATATACAGTTTGAGGAATATTTTTTTTTTTTGTAGATTTCTTTTCAGATTCATGGGTGAAACAATTCTTTTTATGTATCTCACGTCTCAGGCATTAATGTTCTCTTTTGAAAAATTTCTTCACGTTAAACCTGAGTTTTTGTGTTTGTGTTTTTGATGAGTTTCAGTTTCATTATTGTGAAACTCTCAGGAATGTTTGATCCTGAGATCTTAATGATGACTTATTACTCTATTAATTGCCGCTAAGAGCTGAACCGATTAAACATGTATTAATGATATGGTTTGCTTTGCATGTTGTGCTAACCTCGCTGTACTCTAATGTTAGCTTAGCGATCCTGACTAGTCGCTATCCTATGGCATGCTGGATTGTCCCGGGAGAATTTTTTTAAATACAATATAACCTGAGGAAGAAATGTGCATCTGGTTATTCTTAATTATTAATGAACAATGAATTACTGATTTTTAATGAGTTTGATCCTGGGTTAAGAAATATGTGTGAAATTTGCAACACTTGGTTGAGCTTGTCACAACGATTCACAGCAGATAATATACACAAAAGAAGTGTTTCCATTGCACATTTCTAATGTGACATCTGTGCTCAATTTATTTTTATAATAATGTGTTTCTTCTTCATCTTTTTTTTTTTCCCCGATTTTCTCCCTAATTTAGTCGTGTCCAATTCCTCCCCGTCACTAGGGGGCGCTCCCACATTAAGGCTACTACTACCACTCAGCCGGGAGGGCCGAAGACTATCACGTGTTTCCTCCGAACCACGTGACGCCAGCCGACCGCATCTTTTCGAACTGCTCACTCGCTCGCGCACCGTTGGGGGCGGAGTCACACACTCGGAGGACGGCGCTATCCGCTCCCTCTGCTGCGCGAGCTCACAGACGCCGCTGACTGGCTGTAGAGCCGTGATTAATGTCGGAGCACTATGTACCTCTCATCCCTCCCCTCTGAGAGAGCTCAGTTCCTGACAAAACCCTCAGCTGTGGTGTCGATCTCCAGCCTCCGTGTTGCAGTGACCTACAACTCAGCAAGTTAACAGAGTGAATAGCCGTGTAATCAGCCTGCCTGCCTTCGCAGCCGCTTAACGGAGGATGAATTGTTCCGTTTTCCTTTTTGAAACGACCTCATCATCCTCCATTTCTTGGCCTCTGTTGGCTGGTTCCGAGTGCACTGTAATAGAGCCGAGTGGCCTCCCAGAGCTGCCCACGCCGCGCCATGCCATGCCTGAGTGTGTGAGTGTGTGAGTGTGTGAGTGTGTGAGTGTGTGAGTGTGTGTGTGTGTGTGTGTGTGGGCAAAAAACAAGTCACACGTCTGTCACAACATGGCCTCGGAAACCTTCACACCCTCACTGACCAAGTCTTCAGGATGTTGTTCTCAGGCTGAGGATTTAGTGCTTCATTACAGGTCCAAGTCGTTCGTTACTGTAGCACTGGGTGTATTAAAGACATGAGCAGATACGCTGGTGATGAATTAAACACTTCTGATTCGGTGAAAGTTATGATCTGTAGCAAAAACATGATAGAAATCATGATTCAGTCTATATGAATAAAAGAATGGTCTTGATATCTTTATGTTTCATACACTTGAGGACCCAAAACCAGTCTCAGAATTCTTTTTAACCTGCCTGTATGTCTGTATGTCTGTCTAGCCAGATTTTGTCACAGCATCACGTAAAACTAACTATACAAAATTTAATGAAACTTTGCCAGTCCTTCTGTTTCTGCCAGAAGTTTAATCTGCACCATCAGTGAAATCACAATGTTGAGTAAAAGTGATGTTATGAACAGTTATGTGTGGGATTTAATAATCTACTTTAAAATAATCTACTAATGCGCTACTGTCTCAATGTAAACAAACACCTGCACCAATAGATATTAATGAGAAAAGATAAAGTGAATGTTTTGACTGGGATTAGTTCAGATTTTCACTTTGGCTGAAATAACAGCGCTGAAGTGGTAGAAGTGAATTTTAACACGCCGGAGTCGTTTTAAGACGAAACTTCATCTTTATCTGATGGACTTTTTCCATTTCTCATCTGTGATTCTCTCTCCGATTACCGAACAGCGAGTGTGTTTGTCTGAGCACCAAAGAAGTCCAACTTAGTGTAAACAAGGCGTCAGATACTCAACCTTACAGAATGGGATTTCTGTCTATTAATAAGTGAGACAGAGAGTTCTGCTGTACAGAGAGACACACAGACACGGACGTTGTCTTGGACTGTACATTATATCGGACTTTTACATTAAGGATTTACAGTATATTCGAATGAGCAGCTCTGTTTGTAAATCCAGGCATGTTGGAATCAATACCCAATGACGTAATGTTTTCACTCAGTAGTTGGTTGATCTATTACTGTGTTCTTAACATCACACAGCACATATGACTGCACACCCAGATAGCGAAATGATCATGGCCCGGTTCTGTGCCACCTCCACCTTGTGCTGTACTTCTGGCCCACTTGCCGATGTGGAAGCGACGGCCAATAACTGGTCACACCTGAACAATTATTGCTTATTTTAGAGTCTACAATTTCTTTTTCAACTATTTTATTTCACACATTTATATTTTATCCCATTATTACCTGGGCAACTAAAGGTTAACTGAAGCTTAGTGTATATTTATTTCATATTTTACTTCATTCACTGTACATTTAAAACGAGTTTACTTTTTTTATTTTATTTTATTTTGATTTTTTTTGCATTTTTGCAAGATTTAGTGAAGACACAGCAGCATGGGTCCTAAGAATGTTATCAAGGACCGTAGTAAGAAGAAAAGAGAGCTACTTTGTTTAAGAGGAATCATAAATTAAGCTTAAGTGAGGTTTAATTAATAATTAATTAATTAATTAATTAATTAATATTTTACTTAATTTGCATGTCTTTTCTAAATGTTTTGATTGTTTTCATATGCAAAAAATATGATTATAGTGTTGGAAATTGGTAATATTGGTAATATTTTTTGGTGACTGGCACAGATGATCTGCATTTACATTATTTCCTATGGGAAAATGCTTTTTTTTATTTATTTTATTTTTTTTATTTTTATTTTTCCCTTTCCCTTAAAACTGATTAAATGCGTATATGCCGTGGGAGCGCTGAATAGGCATTGTGTACTTTCCCCAACTCTGATATTTTGTGAAATGTTTGATTCAGGGTTTTTGTTGTAATGAAACTTCGTAAGCTTGTTATATATACAGTACATCCGAGGTCATGGATCCTTCCTCTGGCGCTGAAGCCTACATACTATATGGATTCACTTAATATACATTTGAGGTCTTTTTAAAATTGTTACTTTGAAGTCAACTTCGATTTGGGGTCAAATTAATAATCTCACATGAATGCTGTTGTCCTGCTGCTGTAATCATAATCCCAGTGATATCTGGTGTCACCCAGAAGAGGATGAATTCCCCTTTTTGACTCAGATTCCTCTCAAGGTTTCGTCCTCATTTCATTTCCTCACCGCTATCACTTCTACCTCGTTCAATACGTCTGGATTACTGTAACACTTCTTCGGGACTTTCAGCCAAATCACAGTATTGGTGCTGATTTTTATTATTATTATTATTTTTTTATTTATGTTGTACATATAATATAGAAAACGTGTGTGCCAGAGAAGATCCTTCTGAAGTTTATGCAACATGGAAGTGATTCTATATGAGCCCCAAAAATGGACAATGGTGTCACTTCAAACAATAATCATTCAAAATGCAAATGATTAATATTTCGTCATCAGTATTGATACTAAAATTGGTATAAGCTGCTAGAAGCATATGACCTGTGCAAATTTTTTGCTTAAATTAAAGCATTCCATGCAGAATGAAAGATTTTTTTTTTTTTTTTTCCCAAAAAAAAAATTATAAAATTTTTCAGGTTTCTGTCTTTTCATGTGAAATCTAAATTGGCCAAGTTTCATCTGAATGACAGTTAAGATCGTTGAAAGTTTTTAACTCGGAAAAGATACTGACACTACTGTACATGAAGGGGCAAGAAATTGTAATTAGCAAATGTGTTTCTTTTTATCTAATAAAAATATTAATGTGAATGCTTTAAAAAAAAAAAAAAACGTAGCTTGGATCGGGAGATAGGGTAAAAAGCAGTAAAAGTATTAAGTATTGTGAAAAATGGTTTTACATGATCCTATCTGAAAGTTTAGATTTTTAATATCTATTAATAAAGCCGCTATTCAAATGCTCTGTAGCTAGCTAGCTATAGTCACGTGGTCATATTGCCCTGTTCTGGTGCTACCATCAAACCAAAGACAGGATCGTCCACTAGCGATGACCCGTGAGCTCAAAAAAAAACACTTGTGACTCAGCCGTCAGTCTTTCCTCGGCGGTAATGAATCCGAAACGAGCCCGGATCTCATTACTTTATCTCTACCCACGCTGACTATTTTCCGTCCATCATTGGCCGTTTTCAAATGCATACCATTGGAGGGAGATGACAAGGACACGCCGCTCGTCCTGCTTCCACACTAATGGGCTTCATTAGAGATGAATGGCAAGTGTGGCGTGTGTGTTGGTGTTGAAAAGGGAAAGATTGTGTGTGTGTGTTTTCTCTCGAAGAAGAAGAAGAAGAAGAAGAAGAAGAAGAATGATGTCACCTTTGGGGGACAAGCTGTGAAATACTTACGAATGCAAAGAGGTTTCTTTATTCTTTAATGTTGCACCTGAGCTTTGAGAGCTGCATCAGAACGACAAGGAGACATTTTTGTCCCTCTCAGGCGTGCGGGGAACGAGGTGCAGCTGGTCTCAGTGTTGTCGGTATATTCGCTCTTCAAATCCATTTGAACCAGATGAACCAGTATAGTGTGTGTGTGTGTGTGTGTGTGTGTGTGTGTGTGTGTGTGTGTGGCGCGTGTTGGCATGAACTACATGACAGATTTCCAAACAATAAAAGACAAGCCTTCTAACTGCATTATTAAAGACAAAAACCAAAAAAAAAAGAGAGAGAGAAAACATAACATGTTGTAGTGACTAAAAATACGGAGGTTGTGTGATGGTTAATTGACAGCAGACGTGGCTGGGCGTGTCACATGGAGGCTGTGGGTGGATGTTTCGGATATGTTTTTAGCTTGCCAGTCAGAGATGACTGCGCGTGTCGTTTTAAGCAAAAACAAATCTCGGGCGACACTTTTGCTCCGACGTGTTCAGTAATAAAGAGAGTAGGCAGCTCTCAGTCATTTCATCTGAACGTCTAATTTGTTGCTGCACTTCTGTCAGAGCCGCTCTTAAAGAAATCCCGTCAGCTCCTTCTGGCCAATCAGAATTCGAGTCCTCGACGTCGCTGGGGTATTAATCTTTTTGGCACATCATTATAACTCTGTTACATGCTGGTGCTGTTTGCCAGACATGCACCGCGAAGGAAAAGTTAATTATGAGATCATAATCGATTGTGTAGGTTGGTGACCAATGGGGAATTTTCACTTGCTCTACCTTGCTTGCCTGTTTCGACCGTTTTAAAACACACCGTAAGCTACGTTTAATGAAATCGAGCGCTAGCAGCATCAAGCTAATTACGCCCTCAGTGTCGGGGTGCGAGTCTTAAACATGGTTAAACATGTTTTTATCTATTGTACTGTATGTGCTTGTCTTTGTTATCTCGTGACCATAGATTTTGGTGTTGAAGACTTAAACAATGTGACGTTCAGAGGCGATTGCATTTGACCTATAGAGCTGTAGACTACTAGTGAGTTTCCTTTCATAAAAGTAAGAAAGGAAGAAAAGAAGAAAATCCTTGAATAGGAAGTTGAGAGTCGAGAAGATTACATCGTCCAGCAGCTCTTTTTGAGTCCAACATGAAACTCATTGATGTGCAGTTCCTAACATTTCCACTAGGTGATTCAATCCCCATAAAGCCCCATGTCTAACTTTATTACAGAAACAATGTGTTTACAGCCTGGTATTAAAAAAAAAAAAAAAAAAAAGAAGAAGTTTTGGTCTCCAACTGTACAGTATAACACATAAGGTCAATTATATTAAGCCGTAAAAGTGAACATAATTAGGCTGATTTGAGTAACAGCTGCATTGCAGGTGTTAAACCGCTAGCTCAATGCTGGGAATCGCTTTAGCTAACCGGTTAACTGGAATCTTTGTAGTTTAACTTACTAGAAGTGATGTACAGTAAGAGTTGACATGGGACAACGTGCAGGGACATGGGACAAAGTGCAATAAAATGCAAAGTAGCGTTAGCCACCGTAGCATTTTACCTAAGCTAGCTGACTTGCGTTAACTGAAATAAGACTGAACATTTGTCCAACACATTTGCCCATTTATGGATTAACGCGGGTTTAAGCGGAGTCGTCTCCTACCGTGATGGAGATGCCCAGAGCTCACACAACAACGTTCCTCGCGGACCAAGTTGCTACCATACAGTACATACAAACAACATACTGTAAATGAACAGAACTAACTGAACTCGCTGACTAAGACACCTAATTAGCTAACTAGCTTAGACAAGACAGATTAACACCATAAATTAACAAAAAAAATCTATCTAAGGATTATAAAAAAGACAACGTACAAATGTGCAAACAAGAGTGACAACATGACAACAACATGACACAATCCAGCTGAAGTCGTGAGATGAGGAAGAGTAAACAATTCTTGATAGCAGCAGCAGCGAAGATAGAAAAAGAGTTCTTGTGCAAATAACAGGTAATAAATATTATGCAAAAAAAAAGAAGAAGAAAAAAGAAGCAATTGTAGGTTGGTGTGTAAAATTGCTAGATGGTTGTTGATCAGTGTGTTTACGTGTGTGTGTGTGTGTTTATCAGTTCAGTCCCATTGTTTGGAGGTGATTGAGTTTATCTGTGTGTGTGTGTGTGTGTGTGTGTGTGTGTGTGTGTGTGTGTGTGTGTGTGTGTGTGTGTGTGTGTATCAGTCCAGTTCCTCTTTGTTGAGGAGTCAGGTGGCTTGTCTGTATGTGAGGCCCGAACGCTTCTGTACCTTTTTCCAGATGGCAGGAGGGTGAAGGGTGTGTGTGAGGGGTGTGTGTGAGGGGTGTGTGTGTGAAGGGTGTGTGTGAGGGGTGTGTGTGAGGGGTGTGTGTGTGAAGGGTGTGTGTGAAGGGTGTGTGTGTGAAGGGTGTGTGTGAGGGTGTGTGAGGGGTATGTGTGAGGGGTATGTGTGAGGGGTGTGTGTGTGAAGGGTGTGTGTGAAGGGTGTGTGTGAAGGGTGTGTGTGTGAAGGGTGTGTGTGAGGGGTGTGTGTGAGGGGTGTGTGTGTGAGGGGTGTGTGTGAGGGGTGTGTGAGGGGTGTGTGTGTGAAGGGGTGTGTGGTGTGAAGTGTGTGAGAGTGTGTGTGAGGGGTGTGTGTGAGGGTGTGTGTGTGAGGGGTGTGTGTGTGAGGGGTGTGTGTGAGGGTGTGTGTGAGGGGTGTGTGTGTGAGGGGTGTGTGTGAGGGGTGTGTGTGAGGGGTGTGTGTGTGAGGGGTGTGTGTGAGGGGTGTGTGTGAGGGGTGTGTGTGAGAGGGGTGTGTGTGTGTGAAGGGTGTGTGTGAGGGGTGTGTGAGGGGTGTGTGTGTGTGAGGAGGTGGTGTGTGTGAGGGGTGTGGAGGGGTGTGTGTGAGGGGTGTGTGTGAGTGGGTGTGTGTGTGTGTGTGAAGGGTGTGTGTGTGAGGTGTGTGTGTGAGGGGTGTGTGTGTGAAGGGTGTGTGTGTGAAGGGTGTGTGTGAGGGGTGTGTGTGAGGGGTGTGTGTGTGAAGGGTGTGTGTGAGGGGTGTGTGTGTGAAGGGTATGTGTGAGGGGTGTGTGCGTGAGGGGTGTGTGTGAAGGGTGTGTGTGAGGGGTGTGTGTGAGAAGGGTGTGTGTGAGGAGTGTGTGTGAGGAGTGTGTGTGAGGGGTGTGTGTGTGAAGGGTGTGTGTGAGGGGTGTGTGTGTGAAGGGTGTGTGTGAGGGGTGTGTCTTATCAGCTACAACGCTGGTGGCTTTGCTGATGCAGCGAGTGGTGTAGATGTCTCCGATAGAGTGAATATCCACTGTGGGGGTCCGAGATGGCACAATTCCCGAACCAGCCAGTGGTGCAGCTGCTCAGGATGCTCTCGATTGTCCTCGATAGTTAGATTTAACTGGATCTGAGCCAAAGAACATCTCAAAAGTCCAGGAACTAGAGACGTATGTAAATTTCTGATTCTTCGACTTTGAGTCAAATAGATCTCCCATATATTTGCAATGTGTGCACGTTACCTCCTTTGTAATCCTTCCTTCTCACTCACAATTTTTGCAATACGGGGTTAGCATCAAGCTAAAGAAAAATGATCAGTTGTTTCAAGTTAATGCTAAATCATCCGTGGTTTTATCAAAAAATTCTATCGCATCTTACAATGTATACAGTCACATATAATTTAATGCAGTGCTACAAAACCAGATCTTGCAGCTGTGGAGTTTTTTTGTTAGCCGTTATCTGCTCTGCCCACCCTGCGCACGGGGCAACAGGATACCTGCCTCAGTGGACTTTTATTAGTGCTTGATATCGTTCCACTTTGACCAATAGGTTCAGTGATGATGCTGCGTTCGCGCTATAGCCTTAGAAGCATAAACACATCCAACAAGAAACTACATACTAGCTTCTAACACAAGTCTGAATTCCAAATCTTTCTCTAAACCCCTGATCAAGAGCACTACTTGATATGTGGGACCATGCTGTACATAGTGCACTAGCTTTTCATTTAACGCTATTTGGGATTGAACCCCGGGACGGTTAGTTAGCTGTTAATTAGAAAGCTGGAAATGTCTCTGCTAGGTAATGTCACCTGCACTTCGCCAAATCTGTAGCATCGTCTCATTTGCGTAAGAAGCGCTGCATCAGCTAATGCTAATGCTAATGCTAGCAAACGTCACCGGATCCAGGAGACATCACATATTTGTACAGCGTCTGATGTCTGATCACGGTATGACTCATTATCAAGCTTGTGCAAATTATTAATCGCTATTACCTTCTTCATCCGTTTTCATACACTGGTCTTTTCTCACAAATAAGTTACAAAGTCTTCTTTTGTAGACGTACTGCAGAAGACGGATCTATAGACGACCCATCACTTTCCTGGTGAGAAATATATTCGGAGTGTATTTGTCCGGTATTATTGCCATCCAAGCCAAGCAAGTAACATCTTTTTATACATGTTGACAGTCCTAGTGTAATCTGGAGGAGACGAGTACAGTTTCTCCTTTTGGTCCGCATTTCAAAACAACACGTTAGAGACACCAGTGTCGTCTTTTTAAACTCCTTAGGCTCCAGATCGTCTCCGTTTATTTGTTCCGCAAATGGAAAATGCCACGACGTATTTGTCAGTGCCGTGACTGCTCTTATTAATATGGTTTATGGGCAGGTTCAGTCCGAGAACACGAGCGTCAGAAGAAAGAAATCCTCCACACAGGTCCGGTTCAGACAGGTCGGGGTGTGTCGGTCACGGAAGGTAGTAAACAACGCAATCGTTGCTAGTTTGAAAAAGAGACGTTATTTTTGTGTTCTTATTAAGTAGATTGAACAATGAGGGATGGCAGGGGAACGAGTTAGAAAGTGCTGACACTGGAGACTCATTCCCTAAGTGAGAAGTTAAATGAATATCTCTTTACAGAAAATCTATCAACAGAAAAAAAAAAAAAATTCATCTATAGTTTGTTACTATAGAAAAAATATCATATTAGAAAAAGCGGGTGTACATAAACCTGTGACTTTTTTTGTGCAGTATTTTCCGGATTGCTGTACAAGAAAATGAATCAACACCTTTAAATCTACCTGAGAAATGTAAAGTCAAAGTATGGTGCGTGAATCAGCATGGCTTATGGCTTGGTGGAGGGAGAAAGTCCTGCTTTGTCTTTTCTTTTTTCTTTTCCTTCACCTCCTGCAGCTTCGCATTGTCAGCTGGTGGTGTGTGCATATGTGTGTGTGTGTGTGTGTGTGTGTGTGTGTGTGTGTGTGTGTGCACATCTGCAGTGCTCAGGGGAGGAACATCTCTGACAGAAAGAGAGAACGAGAGGCAACAGCAGCGCTCGAGAGAGAGAGAGAGAGAGAGAGAGAGAGAGCAAATGCACCAGGCTCTCATACACAATTCTCTAAGAGAGCCGTTTCACAGTTGTCATGCTATTCACCTCCTCATTCAACAAGCAGAACTGGCGCGTCACTCACAACACCGTCAGGGAAACCATGTCGTGTTCTTATTTATTATTAGATTTTTTTTATGCGCAGCTCAACCCGAAGATGCCTGATTGACGTTTCCCTCTAAAGTCTTATCGCATTAAGCGGCATCATGATTTTAGCCATCAAGTTTTGTTTACATTATGTAACGCACTCTCGTGTGAACATTAAGACGTGCATTTTCTTGCGATAGTTTCCTCACGAGCATCATTAAACAGGAAGTGTAATGAGGTAAGACATCAGTGTGTATAATCTTCAGGAGGCATCACCGGGCCTGGGGGGGGGCGGGGGGGGATTGGGGGCGGGGGGGAGGTATGGGTGAGGGGTAACATTGTTTTGTGACACAAACGCTACGGCTTTACTAATTTAGGAAGTTATTGTGTGTTATCGGAGGCTGGCGTGAATGTCGAGGACAATGCAATCTGGTCTGAATTCTGAACGCAGATGATAAGACACGCTGCCAAGTGATAAATCCAAACCTTTGCCTTGGACGGTTCCTCAGACCAATCCTGTGGGCCAACATTTCTTTATTTAGCACTCTCACAACATCTTCCCACCAGCAATCCAGTTCCATTTGCCGTTTAATGCACCAAAAACCTATTGTCTACAACATCCCATTTAAAGTGCATTGTGATGTTAGTAAAAATTGTAGGAAAACTTGTCACAACTGATTTTCTCTCCGGTAAATGTGTCATTCCAGTTGTGTTTAACGAGTTAGTAGGCGTGGTAAAGAACAATTATTAATCGAACGACATACTGCCACATTGGATTTATTAATTGTCATGGCTGATTGTTTTGCATAATATTTCTCCGCAGCTTACATATCTATAATCATGTGAACCACCAGAGGGTGCTCTTGCACTTCAGTTGTATTTTTTATTTTTATTTTGTGTGTTTAAAATATTTTGGCTACATTAATTTGTTTTACAATGACTAATATGATGAGATTGTGCTCTCAGAACTGTTTAAATAAAGCGTTCTTAGATTAATAAAATGTGTTTAACTGTCGATTAAGAAACATGTGAACATGTCAACCCTACTACAGTGGAACCTCGGATTGCGAGTAACGTGGTTAACGAGTGTTCCGCAAACCGAGCAAAGATTTTTAATAAATTTTTAATCGGAAACCAAGCAAGTATTAGTTTACGAGCGCCGAGAGCCTGCGCGCACCAACGGAAACACTTATCTGTCAGGATTTAGTTGTACTTTTTTTTTTAAAGGTAAATTGCAGATTAATTTGTTTTATTTTCATTTTATAGATTGTATTAATTATTTTTATGTATTTATTTTTTGGGGCTGTGGAACGAATCATTTGAGTTTTCATTATTTCTTATGGGAAATGGTTATCTGGTTTACGAGTGTTTTGAAACACAAGCCCACTTCCGGAACGAATTATGCTCATAATCCATGGTTCCACTGTATTTAGTTTTAATACTATATAACTTTTCATTTGAAAGTCAGCATATATCCTTCATTCTGACACTTTGAACGTACAAGTTTGTGGCAAAAGGATGCACTCTATGCATAATAAAACAACATATATCCATAAAGAAGTAAAATGCTTTTGATCAGTGAATTAAAACAATCAGCTGGACAAAACTGTAGCTGTTGTGAACTAGCATAATGCATTTGATGGATTTTTGGATAATGTTGACGCCATGGAAAAGGATGTTTAAAATATTTTAATACCATTGCAGTTTCCCCGTCAGTCATGGACTTACATTAGGTGGGTTTACATACGCATTAATATTTCACTAATAATGGGAACAATCACCCAATTAGAATAAAAATATCATGTAAACATCTCAGTCGGAACAGTCTGACCTGATCCTATTCGATCAGGATGAATTTTCAATGGGAATGAGAGAGGGTGTACACCTTATCCATTCAGTAGATAAATAGTAGATAAGTAGTCTCTTGTTTTTTTTTAACACATTGTACCCCTCATGGGGATAACATTAGGTTGCATCAGGAGCTTCAGAGGTAGAAAATTAGACTCTCCCTGACAGAGCCTTCTTCTTCTTCTTCTTCTTCTTCTTTTGTTATAATTCCTGGATTATATCGTGCAGAAATACTTTGCGCATTTTAAAATCAGTTCTTAAATGCTTTGAGCATGTTGATGCACATCTTATCAGATCAGCAACCACAATTAAGCTGGAATCTCAAATCGGATTTAAGAAATAGTGTCCGTGCAAACGTTACTTAACTCAGATATTATCTAAATTAGTATCGCGTACTTCCACCGCCACAAACACAACGTCATGCTGATTAACTCATTGTGACAAAAATGTCCGAGTTGGACTTTATAGTGTTTTGCAAAATAAAGCAAAATTTGTACTGACATAAACAGATCAGAAGTATTTTGGCATTTGTGTTTGTTTTTTTATCGCTGTTTTATAACAGTTTGTAATACTTCTTGCTTTATTTGAAACAAACGAAAGAAGAAGAAAAAATCCCAAACCTGCGCAAATGGAGATATCTCATTTTGCAGTGAATCCCTTCATAGACATGCTGCTACAGCTTGAGCTTACAGTCTATCAGCACACGATGTTTTCCGTGTTCCATATTTATTATTTATAAATAAATAAAATCTTATTGTGAAACTAGCTTTACTAAGCCTTGTATCCTCCGAAATCACCGTGTGAGTGAGATCATAGCGTGAGAGAAGTCATCTTTCATTATTACTCATCCCTGTGATGTTTCATTTTTGTCCACTAAGCGATGATCAGTGAACGTGTTTCTGCGCGTAAAGCAAGAATTCTTCACCTGCTAATGAGGAGAGCAGACCTCTCCCTGACACGGACGTCTGCTCTAATTGCCCTGTGCGTACGTTTCTGCACTGCTGCTTTGTGATGTTTGGGAATCCAGACCATATCCGAACAGCCCCCGAATCCATAATTAGTCAGCGTTTTGAATAAAGATGAAACAAAAATGCCCAAAAAAGTCTCAGGTGGACGCCGCATAACTTTGATTAATCAGTCACGCCGGACGGGACAAGGTGTTTGTGGTGAAGACTGCGAGACATGGGCTGTCTGTAATGCACAGAGAGAGAGAGAGAGAGAGAGAGAGAGAGAGATTCTGCTTAAATGCACCTGCAGGATTCCTCAAGACGTCAAATTTGTTGCTTTCCGTCTGTGTGTTTCTGAAATTTCAGCTCTTATTAACTGAAATCAGCAGGATCTCTAATCAATAGAGCGGTGAGCTGTAATTATACATCAGGTGTCAATCATTCTGCAAGACATGACTGGAATAAAGCTGCTAAAACCTGTACTGCCTTAAAAATGAAATAATAATAATAATAAGAAGAAGAAGAAGAAGAAAGCCTTTAGCAATATTAATAAGACTTGTAATAATAATGGAAATAATATAATATGAATAATTTTTTATTAATTACTTTTTATAAATGCATGTTATTCACAAAATTTACAAGGGGCGTTCAAGTCAAAGCGGGACATTTGAACAACTGAACAAAGTTCTGAGAGTAAAAACCCGTTTTATTTCTCTATATAATCCCCAGCTACACTAATGCACTCATCACAGCTTGGACACCGTCAAGGTAGAAAGTTTTTCGGCCTGCCTCACCTCGTGTCTGAAACGCCGGCCTCCCAGGAACTCCTTTAAAGGCAAAAACGTGGAAATATCTGAGCGAGGTCAGGACTGAACTGAGGTCAGGGGACGTGGCGATAACTCCCAGCCGGGTTCCTGTACCGTGAAAGTGGTGTTGCTGGATGACTGTACAGTATGTACAGCTCCCGTAGACAAGCTGGCGAGAAATGTTTTACTGCCACTAAGAGCCTCATCACTGTACTGTGCTTGAAGTGTTCTGTAAATGTCAATCGCCTCCTTCTGTAAATAAAGATGTTCTCTAAATCGAGCCAGTGTTGTCACTCGGAAGTCTGGCGGAGTTCGTCTCGGCCCTCGCGCTTTGAGATAAAAGCCGAAGTTCAAAAGATGAACACGATACTCAACTTCATCTCGTCTCTCGGTTTTTTTTTTTTTTTTTTTGGAATGTTTCATTATTCCCTGTTGAATTAATTATTTTGCCTGAAGCTTTATAAGCAAAGTTTTTTTGGCAGATCTGTGTCACTCTAATATTTATTCACACCCAATGCTGCTTTGGGAGTTTCATAGAGAACCGATATGGCCTGCGATGGCACACGTTCCACTTTCACTTCAGCACATGATAGTCAGTGACATGGTGAGCGGTGTTATTGGGTTTTTCAATAACCTACCTGGCAGGGGCAATACCCTGATCAAGAGGATGAGCTTCAGACATTGCTCTCGAGCTGTGTGAGTCCACCCTTTGGAGGACTACTTTCACACTCTCCCTGGCACTTACATAGGGCCGGTAGTAGGCCAGAGGCTTAACAGTGTTGAGTTACTGATCAAAAGACCAAAGCGCTCCAAGCTGCTACTTCTGTGCCCTGGAGCGAGGCCGTTAACGCCAAGTGCTCCAGGGCCGCTGTAGCTTAGCTGACCCTGCGCTTTGACCCCAGTCTCCTAACCTGCTGGGGTAAAGACTTATAACACTCATACTAAAATGTATCTGGCACCCCAGCAATTTGAAGCCTTCTTTTTGGCTCTTGGGGAAAAGTTCCCTCACCGCAATCACCTTGTTGTTGTCAAACACCTGCCACCAACCAAGTGGTTTCTTCAAGTGATGAAAAAGTCACTGGGTGCGAGTTTTGGGGAGTAGGGCGGATGAGGCAGAATTCCGTACCCACAAGTTTGACTTTGAGGTGAGCTGGATGTGCGGGCGCAAAGTGCACTTCGGTTTTAAGTTTAAACAGGTGCGCCATTTTGGTTTGACCCTCTAGAGGCATTGTGCGGAACTACAGTATACCGCGGGGCTTTGAAACGAGACGAAATGTTCATGAACGTCCGCATTTCAGGAGACTTAATATATTATATAGCGTCATATCGTTTTTTTTCATACAATATTACGAATTCTATGATTGCACTTTTAGGTACTGTATGTTAAACACATTGCGGAACGTGTGAGTTTCTGTTCTTACGTATGTTATACCAGACTTAAAGCACAGTTTTTCATGTTTTTTACACTGGAGACTGCCTACATCAAATCAAACCTTAATCCATCATACAGCAAACAATACCACAGTAATCCATAAAAAAAAAAAAATAAAAAAAAAAAACTGTCTATGTGAGCCATAAAAAATAAACAACACCTTGCGACCAATCAGATTCGAGAAGGCGACAAACAGATCAAATTTGCATGTAAAGGCTGATAATCGCCGCTAATGGTCATTTACTTGTAGTATGCGCGCCGCTTAAATCGAGTGGACCGGCATCAAGGATGCTGATGTCGCTAATAAAGTTCATAATGACGCAGTCTCCGAGAAATGAAGCTAAATCGACGCTCGCGCTCCAGCAGCACTCCGAGTGTTATAATGAATAATGATGAAGCGTAACCACTAAAGAAGCATAATGAAGTGCAGTAATGACGAGCGCAGTGCATGTGCATGAGCTTTAATATTTATGAGCGAAGACTTTTCTGATGATTTGTCATCATCATTGCTGCTTCGTCTTCTCTCTCTGTCATAAAAGAACAAAAGAAGCATCTATGACATGACAGTTTCTTCTTCTTTTCCACTTGTTTGCAACCTCATGCCTCTCCTGATTGACTGGAGAATATCTTCTTCTTGAAAAAAATTGCCACTAATTGCCCTTCTTACTATCAAATGACTCCCAACGCAGCCAATATAGCAACAAACCCCAGAGGTAATAAATCAATTTAGACAGACGGAGGCATGCTCGTAAAATAATCTAATGAGTTTACCCGCTCTCTCCTACCAACCTCAGTATATTAAAGGCATGCTATTTAAAAAAAAAAAAAAAAGAAAAGACGGAAGAGGGAGAAATAAGGACAGCGCACAAAATTATACTTAATAAGACGCCTGTCGAGTCGAAGCTGTTAATGATCATCCTTGGCTTGACATTGCTTTATTTAATCATGTCTATTATTTTTTACAAAGAGATATAGACGTCTGGTTCGATCCTTTAGCCACACTATACACACATATAGGGGGGCCTCACAGGTTTCAATTAATCAGTCCGGGACCGCAATGATAGAAAATGTCTGTCCTGTAAAGCTGTCCTGATGGTGAATAATCCTAACCTCAGAAAATCAACTCAACAAAACAGACTTCACAGTCCAACACAGTGGAAAACAGCTCAGAGGCAAAATGGCGTTCGGGATTCCTCTCACGATTTAAAGGCGCACGTTTGAGATTCATTTCCACATGATGGCGGTGTAGGGGAAAGGGGACAGAGATTTAGTCAAGTGGATCAGTACAGTACGCGTTACACTGTATTTCGGTTTCAAAGGTGATTAAGGCTCACTTTGTCTGACTTAAGAACAAATCCGACTTACGAACGTGTTCCCGGGAACAGACGCCATTCATAAGTCGGGAACAACATGAATTTCCTGTTTTCCTGGTAACATTTGGAGGTTTTATCTAACAATTATTGTGCTATTGTTATAGAAGATATAGAGCACATAAGCTAATAAATAAGTTAAATACAAAAATAGTTTCTATTTTACATAAATAGACTCATCCACAGTATGGTTATAATTTATTATAATTTTTTGCATTACACTTTTTTCTTTCACTCTCTCATTGTCTACACCGCTTTATCCTGTATACAGGGTTGTGGAGGGCCTGGAGCCGATCCCAGAAAATGAGGCGGAGTACACCAGGGTGCCAATCCATCGCAGGGCACACACACACATACACACATTCATTCACACACTACTGGCAATTTTAGCACTGAAAATTTATTTATTTATTTATTTATTTTTTGAGATCTTGAGGTAATCTTGAGGTCATCAGCATTTCACTTCATATCATACTGTGTACGACTGTGTTTGTGACGAATACAGTTTGAATTTGGGAACGCCAATTAGCCTAATGTGCAGGTCTTTGGGAGGAAACCGGAGTACCCGGAGGAAACCCACCAAGCACGGGGAGAACATGCAAACTCCATGCACACAGCGACGGGAATCGAACACGGACCCTGGAGGCGCAAGGCGACAGTGCTGACCACTACACCACCGTGCCGCCCTTTTATTATTGATTATTTCTTTCATTTTCTATTTCTTTTATTTTATTCTCTTTGTCGGGTTTATTATAGGTTTTATTCCTAATTTCTATGTTTTATTTTAACCCTTTGGGTTAATAAAAGTTTTTTTTTTTTTATGTTTTTGTCATAAAAACATAAAAGTCAGTGTTGCTTCATTACTATTATAGTTTTTTAAGCAATTTCATCTCCTTATCAGTGTCATTTTCTAAATAAACTGAAAAAGTGGATCCAAACATAAACCCACTGATATATTGCATTTAAAATTTGTCAGAGATTACGGCTGCATACTTAAGGCGAGAACTGCTTGGTTTCACTCACATGTGCATGATCCTGGTAGGGGCCAATCAGGTACAGCATGTCTGCGCTTTATCCCCGCCCACTAACGATGCAGCAGGTAATAAAGCTCATGTCTCAGAGCAAGCACGGGATAGACTTTACCCTCCCTGTTGATTTCTGAAAAATAAAAAATAAAAATAAAATTAAAAAAAAAAAAAAAAATATATATATATATATATATATATATATATATATATATATATATATACAGTGGAACCTTGGATTACGAGCATAATTCATTCCGGAAGCAGACTCGTATTCCAAAACACCCGTAAACCAAATCAAACCTTCCCGTAAGAAATAATGAAAACTCAAATAATTCGTTCCACAGCCCAAAAAAATAAATACAGAAGAATAATTAACATTTTAATTACACTTTTGTAAAGTAAAAAAAACAAAAAAACAAAAACAAATGAACCTTACCTTTGAAAAGAATTGCGACAGTATATATATATATATTACTAATTATTTATTAAGATTTATTAAAATTTTTCATTGAAGAAAAGAAAAAATTAATTTTGGTTCACGCTGACAAATTGTTCTTACAAATGGCCAGACGTCAACCTTCACTTACAGCATTCATGTTTCTTAATGTCTGAGCTCCCTTCACTCTATAATAGGGTTCAGAAATCCTCCCTGGAGAACCACAACAGCTTCCCACACACACACACACACACACAGACTGAGTCTCCTGTACACAAAGTACTCGGGCGTCTCTTGAGCGTTGCGCCGTTACCTCTCTGTTTAATGTCCTCTCGAAAATATTACAGAGAAGTGTACTGTATAATAACTCCTGAACACAGCAGAACCGGAGCAGCAGCGAGAGGCGAAGGACCAGAATAGATTCAGGAGAGAAACGGATGGGTATTAAACACACTAAGGTGGAAAAAGTGTGAATGATATTGCTCAGGATTTAGGCATGTCACACTTCAGTATGCCATACGTATGCACAGAACAATACTGTCGTGTGATTTGATGTTCGCACAACGTCCAAGCTGTGTATGGTTCAGGTTCACAGAGCAGATCTTGAACACTAAGCATCGTCTTTCCAGCTCAGTTACACTCTGATTAAATTACAGTTGGCTAATATTGTTTGACTTGGAGGACGTCGTTGTGTGTGGAGCTCAGTGTTTGACGAAGCGAAGTTCGCTTACTGGCTTAACTGCAGGTTCTCTGGTGGACCAGGGCTTAACGTTAGCATTGAGCGCGGTCACATTTCAGAACGGAGCTCGAGTCTCGCACAAGATATCGGCTTCAGGTGCCAAATTTAAGTTGTATCGTGTTGGAATCTTTCGTTCAACATTATACCGTATTTTAGTTCTTAATCTCATTGGACAAGAGAGATTCCAGGAGTGCTGATAATAGACAGTAGCGGCACTGTGATGTGTATGAATACGTGTGACTGGCCGTGTCCCGGGTGTTGTCCAGTGGTTAATGACACTAACCGTGGGTGAGAGTGGGTCTGGACGGTCCGCAGTACTGAGGAGAGAGCGGCTGCCTGACCACGCCCACATTCACACCCAGTCACAGAAGCACTTTCAGCAACAACACACATCTGATAACGTCACGTCGTCTTAAACAACACGCCTCACGTCTCTGCACTATTCACTTCCGAGTCCTTCTCGGAATCGCCTCTGAACCGCCCGCGTCGTTCTGTTCACGGCTAACGCTTAGCTACAAAGCTAACTAGCGTCTAACACGAGGCTGAGTCGCAAATCCTTCTCTAACCCCTGATCAAGGGCACTACACGAAGTGTGGAACGAGGGATTGTACAGCCTACGTAGTGGCCTAGCTTTCCATGTAATGTAGAACCATAGTACCGGTAAGAATTTAAACGGTCGTTAGCTCCACCAGCCGCGGTTAGTTAGCTCCGCCGGGCGTCGAAGGGACATGTGTGGGCGGAGCAAATAACTGGTTAAATAAAGAAACAAATCATAATCTATGATAATAAATGTTGTTTGTGGAACTGTTGTATGAAGGCGATACGTTGTGCCGAATCTCAGCGCGGCTGTGAGAGCTCCAGTGCTCAGGCTGCTCCCTCCTGCTAAAAACTGCATCGTACAGTAGCTGCTTTGATGTTCAGGACAACAGCGCAATCTGGACTGTGAAACTGCTTAAATAACCCAGCATTATGTAGTCCATGTCGGTCCAACGTCTGTAAAGTTCCAAATAACCGATCCACAATTTTTTGACAACAAGCTGAGATTTCGGTCTTCGCTGATTGAATATAAATACCACAAGTGCAGTTTGTATTTATTACTAGTGGCATGAGCAGCTATGTTGACACGACATCACATTAAGCTGAGGTTCGAAGACTCCTTCCAGAGCAGAAACTCTGAGTTAAATCAACATTTTCTGAGTCAGAAATGAGAAAGTCCAGAAGGATTCAGAAACTTGTAGACAAAGAGAGCCAACGGGAAGAGCCACATTAGGAGGAAGGAAAAGAACAAGATTAAGTGTTTATTAAGACACGTACAGTAAACATAAATGTTTATAAGTGTTTGACAGTGCTCCAGTTTGAAAATATTTGCTATTTTAGAATCAGATGGGCGGCGCGGCGGCTCCCTGTACGCAGGATAAAGCGGTACAGAAGATGAGTGAGTGAGTGTTAAAATTAGATTTACGATTTACAGCCGAGTCCGTCCTGGAAAAGAAATGCATTTCTGCCTATTTTGTGCTGAGAAACCTGATCAGGTCCAAAGCTCCGCCTCCTTGTAATGGTCAAGAGATGCTGATTTTAGTGACCGGATCTAAAAAAAATAAAAAAATAAAACGGTTCCTAAATATCTATATATACTGAAGCATTCCTTAAAATCAGGAAATCGCTTTCTCCTGCTTTTCGATCGCAACACATTCATCATCAAATGCATCACATTTATCTTCCTTGTTTTCCCAGAATGCACTGCTCAGCTCGGAGAGAGCAGCCAGCCTGCACTAATGGTCCTGTTGTGGCATCCTCATAATTTACTTTATGAACGCCGCAATCATTACGCTACAGCTCTATTCATTATCAAAAATCAAGCTTGCAAAAAGACTCATGGTGATTTTGTTAGATTTCAGAAATTCTGAAGTGTACATTAGAAATAAGTTCCTCTTTCATTATAGATTTTTCGATTCTTGAAAAGGAGCAAACCATTTTATACATACTGTAACATACAGTGCAAACGATAGGTAATATAGATGCCTTAAAGTTTCATTTCAACTCTGTACAAAATTTCACAGGTCCATCAAGATTTCTACGAAACCCTAATTTAAAAAAAAAAAAAAAGTATTGGCGCCCCACAATTAATATTTGCTGTTAAATAACATCGACCCTGGTGGGGGAAAAAAATAACTGCACCGAAGTTTTTCCTGTGATGTCTAATAAGGTTATAGATCCTACATTGTCCTGCAAGTAGATCATTTCATTTTTCATTTATATTTCAAATTTTTGGGTTTGGGTTTGTCCTTGTGGGTGTGGGCGTGGTCTTCAGATCAGACCAAAGGCTTCAAATCCTGTTTTTATTTAACACCCTGCCACAATATCATTTCCTTGTTGAATTGATTGTAAAAGGTATTAGTTTTATTTATTTATTTATTTATTTATTTATTTATTTTAATATCCAGGTTATCTCATTTTCATTAAATACTACTGCAATATTTGTACAGACATAAGTTTTTATAAGTTGTTATATTTTATATTTTCATATTTCCTATATATTTTTGAAAATTTTATTTCTTGTAAAAAAAAAAGTTAAGGTCACGGCCGGCCGTATAAGCATTTCACTGCATATCGTACTGTGTATGTATAAAATTTGAATTTGATTTGAAATTTGAAGCAACTAGGTTTTAAGATGAAAAATCTTCATTCTTTTTTATGAGGACATTTCATTTTATGCAATGCCAGGGTTAACTTCTGCAAAACAGACTTGCATGAGGTGCCATTACTTTTGTCCTAATCAAGCGGCTAGTCTTGTTTGAGTTCGTACAGCTTCTTTTTGGATTATGATTTCATTATTATAAGGTCTGACAATATGTTTGTTAAATTAGCGTGTAATTAAGTACATATTTAATTAATTCAATACATTTTTATGTTTTATGATGGATTAGGGTTCACTGGATGGATTAGGCGACTCTTCTCGATACGACATTATCACGATACCGACTCGAATTGTATCGTGATTCTGGAAATATCAAGATTTTATAAATGTCCTGATTCCTGATATGTTTTTTTTGTTTGTTTTTGTTTTTGTTTTTTTTTCTAAACAAACTTCACAAATAATTCACTCGTACCACACAGGATGCTGTGATCTTTGCCAGTGTGTGAGCAGTACAGAGTGCACCACCTATAGGATTAGAGAGGAACTGTAACATTTTAACGCATCCGATACAAAGGAATATGAATTATAAAAGAATTTTAAATAATTATTTTGGAGTGAGTGGAACAATACATGAACTGCCACAGGAACGAATTAACTGAAATGAAACACCCACAAAATGATAATAATAAGTAAGTAATAATAATAGTAAGATTTAGTGAAGACATGGCACCACGGGTCCCAAGAAGATTATCAAGATGAAAAGGGAGCTGATTTCAGTTTGGTTTTAAAGCCGCCGGTGCCGAAAGGAATCATAGGTTAAGGTTAAGTGAGGTTTAATGTCTATTTCTTTCATATTATACTTTACATGTCTTTTCTAAATTTTTGTCATAGTTTGTAAATGCAAAAATATGATTATCGTGTTGGAAATTGGTCATATTTTTGGGTGGCTGGAACGGATTATCTGTATTTACATTTTTTCCTATGGAACAATGTTTGTCTTCTGGACGTCACTGGAATTTCATGAGCTGAGTATCCGGAGTGATAACTCTAATTGTTGCCTGTTTGTGTGTGTTTTATTATTATTATTATTATTATTATTATTATTATATATATTAGAAATTTTCCACCTTATATTTTTCCCTCCTCGTTCAAACTCACTTGATAGCGCAGCTAATTCACGATCGAGTCACGGACCTTATGCGTTATTTTCTCTCTCCTCCTTAATCAGTCTCACGCAGCTGCTAAACGACTTGAACCTGCTGTCTGTGTGGAAAACAAACCTGAACACCTTGCATTAAAGATTCATAGAAAGTGTAAGAGAGCGTGAGCGGCGGCATGGAGGGACATTTACGGCAGGTTTGGATGCTGCGGGGGGGCGAAATGAGCCAAGCCGAGCCAGGAAATAAGCTCAACTCGTCCCAAATGTGCCACATAGGAGCAGGAGTCATTTCCTTAATTGTCATTGCTATAATTTAAATTCTCCTCCTGAGAAACAATAAATAAATAAACAAACAAACAAACAAACAAACGAGACGGGGCACAGAAACTGTTATTAAAACGTGTCCGAGCTCAGTGGTGGAAATATTATTTCTCATCCATTTGTGTCCACTTATTTTCCTGGACCGTTCAGTCTGAATCATTCCGCATTCATCTAATTACCTAATGCTGGAAATTGACCAGTCGATAGTGATTAGCTCTAATCTATGATTAACATCTTGTTTAACTGGACAGCGATGCTAAATACAATCTCCTCCACAATCACTCACGACAACATCGGAGCGCTCCTCCTTCATCCATCGAGCGTTTCGCTTTACATGCAGTATATTTTCCATTATATACAGTAATTGCATGCGCCGTTCAGGTCAAAGCAGGATTTTTGATTTGTGCAGAAGGTACATTAAGGATTTCTCAGTGCGCCGGGGTCACGGCCCTGTAGCACTGCCTGCTTTACGGTTTAAACGCCGGCCTCCCAGGAACTCCTTTAACGGCCCAAACATGTGGAAATGTCTCGGAGCGAGGTCAGGACTGAACGCGGGACGTGGCGATGAGTCCCAGCCCAGTTCCTGTAACGTGCAAGTGGTGTTGGTGATTGAGTGTGTCCTCTGCAAGTTATCCGTCTTTCATTTTTAAAAACAACCAGGTGTTCAACTCCCTGAACGACTTCAGTGGGCTCCGAGCCACCTCGGCCAGGATCGTCATTCAAGGTCGTACGACCTTCTTTAAATCGTTTGCAACGTTCGAGTGTTTTACTGCGGCCAAGAGTCTCGTCACCGTACCGGGCTTGAAGTCGATCGCTGTAACACCTTCATTCAGGAGAAATTTCCCAGTTTGACTTGAACGGTCCTTGTTTATGGTGGGTGTGAGCCAATGAAAAAATGCTGAAGTTTATCCTGGATGTAATGGTGTATAAATTGAAAGGTACAGTAGGTTTATCACACTAAGGACCAGGGACGGGTAAAGTGAGAACGTCATGTGAGTGGGGTGTGTTATGAGGAGCTCTGGGAGACCGGCTGAGGATTCCTGTAGAACTGGACTCGGATCCTCCGCCTTCACTGTAACGCTGAGTCTAAAAACGAGAGACTTTTTTTTCTTTTCGTCATTGCACAAAAATGGCCGTCATGACTAAGCGTTTATAATTGATCTAAAATCACAGCATGCTGTTTCTCCAAGTGATGAGTAAGAGAGCTGGAGGTACGGCGGAACAGGAAGCAGTGAGGAGCAGTGAGACCGAGCGCTTCGGGGGGTTTAAACTGCCACTGCTTTTGCTTTGGTAACTGGGGAGCTCAATAGGAACGCTCACAGAGCTCTTAACGTAAAGTGTGTTCACGTCATGAAGCTCAAGAATACAGTATGTTTGATGGACTTGATGATGAATTGTGGAAAGTATTAAAGCGGGCCTACTGTAAAGTTCGTTATTTTGCAATGACGCCACATTTCAAAGTATTTTTTTTCTCCCAAAATGACATTTTAAACAATGATACTTGTGCATTTAACTTTCTATCAAGCAAGCTTGTTTGTGTTCTTGCTCACATTATAGCAGCTACAAACAAAATAGAAGAAAAAGCATATTCTGTAGTCATTCCCTCTGCATGTTGCTTCACATTCGGCCAAAACATGGTATCGGCTAAAACGTATCTCACTTACTGTAGATCTGACACTTAGGTGAGGTGTCTTATTTTCAGATATGATCGTACTGTATTAACAGCATTTTTCATGATACTTAACGCTTCTTATCTCTTCGTTTCTTTGCAAATATGCATCCACGTTCATATTTTTATTCGATAAAAAGAAAAAGCCACGTTTGCTAAATACAGTTCCGTGCCCTTTCATGTTACTTTTATGTCCGTAACTTTTTTTTTAATTTATTTATTTTTTTTATTCAAATCTTTTCAATAATCTTAACTGTCCTACAGATGAAACTCGGCCAATTTAGATTTCACATGAAAAGACACAAATCTGAAAAGGTGTTTTATTCTAAAATGCTACATGTGTTAAGATATTGCAACATGCACTGGACATGGTTACGGACACTACAGATTCTTTGCTTTTGAAGCTTTTTACCAAAAAAAAAAATAAAAAATTAAGCAACATTCTTTACAGGTCATATGCTTCTAGAAAATAGCACGAAACACGAATTAAACACGAATTTTAGTATCAGTGCTCTATATGAGTAATTTGCATTTTAAATGATTAATTATTTGAAGCGAGACAGTATAACGCTGAAAATGTCCATTTTTGGGGCACATACTGTATAAAATCATCTCTCCAAAATGGCTGAAATTTTTAGGGAAGCGAGATCGGTCACTTCCATGTGACATAAACGTCAGAAGGAGCTTTTTGGCACCAACACTTCCTGTATTATATGTATAACATAAAAAATAATAAAATTATCAGCAGCGACACTTTTATTTATTCGTGCATTATTATTTTTTTTGATTATCTGTTTCATCCTGGTTTTTTTCTTTTTTTTTCTTTTTTCTCTTTCTTCCAAATTGCAGACTTCTAAATTTGTTCAATTAAACAAAAAGCAAATCTTTCTGGTGGCCCAAAGAGATTCAATAGAGCATTGCGGTTTCTCCGGGAAGTGGAAAATGTCATGTCAATAGCAACCCTTACAGTCTAAAAACAGATCCTATTCTTAAACCATCCTGACCTTTAAAGGTTTCTTTTTCGCCGTGCTGCGATCATACCGTGAAGAGGTTTTCTCATTTTCTCTGAACATCCTGCTTATTTGCATGCTTTCTTTCTTTCCTTCTTTCTTTCTTTTTTTTTGAAACAGATCAGCCTAATCACACAAAATGCTCTTGTGCTGAATGAAGCTTCTCAGGTTATTATAGTGATTAAGGTTATATAAGGCACTCTTTATTAAGGTGTCGGTAGTGCGCGGCTTTACCTGGTGTCTCGTGGCGCGTGGACGCTCTGTGTGGCGCGGTTACTGAACATCGGGGAAGGTGGATTGGGCTGCCGTTATGGTACCAGCCTTGCGCTGTCAGAAACCCGTCAAAGCCTCGGCTTGTCATTCTCGCTGAACGACGTGACCCGCGGTCTGAAAACGCCGCACAACAAGGGCAAAGCACGGAATATGGAAGTGAGTGTGTAGAGGAAAGCGCGGATCCGTGGACATGTCCCTGCAAGCTCTACGTCTCTCACTAACGCAGTAATACAAATACAAAGTCAAATCGTGATTCGGACTCGTGATGAAATTTCTGGTGAGCGAAGACATAAAAGCGATTGACAGAAGCACAGCACGGTGATGAGACTCCTCCTCGCCGCGGTAAAACGTGTTTAAAGCAAGCCGCACGTCTGTGAATGACGATTGTGGGTGAGGTTGCTGCAGTGAGGACACTGGACCACTAGGGGGCATGATGTTGAAGCTACAATAGTAGATACATAACGACGCGCGCTACGAGCGACATATTACCGTAGAGTCATTTGCAGGCTAAGACGCACCTCGCGGTAATATCGCCGACAGGGAATAAAACAGAGAGGCGGCTTCGCAGCTTCACCCCGTCAGGAACTTGGATGTGGTCGGACGTTGTGCGAAGGGATGTTAATCGGTATAAACGCTCCAAACACAGGTTACAACTCCATTGTTTCGAGGTTGCGCTTGCAACGTTGTTTAAGGGTCGTTCGGTTGATATTAACAGCGACGTCATTTAAACAAAGTCATTGTTCCAACAAAAACAATGTTGTCTCGTTGCTGAACGTCTTCGCAGAATTTGCTATCAAATGGGCGCGGCTCCGTGCGTGACCTAACCTCGTATTAATGAACTTCCTTTCAAACAATTCACACGACAGGTTTAAACGCTAGCTTATTAACTATTGTGTTTTCTTACTGTAGTTTTGTAAAAACGCATCACATGACAAATCACAATCACCTGAATTAGCATGGAAACACGAGCACATTTCTTCCCCGTGTAATTTCCCCGACATTTGATTCTCTCTCTCTCTCTGTGAGTTTCGGTTCTCGTATGATTACTGCTCCCTCCTCGAGCGCTCCCTCCCTGAAGACGACATTAATCAAGTCTGAGATCAACAAACTAACCGAGCAATATTTCTGCGCTGTTGAGCGGGGAGAAGAGGATCCCATCACGCGTTTCGGAGACTTTATTTTTAAGTGAATTCACTCCTCCGCTCGCGCTGATTAAGCCGTCTAGTGCTCGCACTTCAAAGCGCGATCGTCCTCGAGATCTCCTCGCCGAAGTCGCTCGTTTGATTCCCCTGTTTATCTCCTTGTGGATTCGCTGCTGCGGCTGAAATCGCCTGATACGCTCGGAGAGTGTTTTTAAATGTTACGTTTTACGTTTATTTATCCCGTGGCGCACGTGCAGCCCGGACTCTGATCGGTCAGAAGACGATTCGTTCTCTTTAACAGCAGCTCCGCGAGTAGCTCAGGTTTATATCGATGCTTTATAACAGGACAATAGTCCTGAGTGAAAGATGAAAAACCTCCCTTATACATTTCCAGCTTTAGGAGTGACACCCGGGCATGTCCGGACACCGATGCGTGATGTACGAGACTCGGTCTGCGCGCGCGGCGGCGGCGGCGGCCTTCTCCTGAGTGTCGCGCTGACTCGCTGAGCTTGGCTGACCTCCGAGCACGTCTCCCGATGTGTTAGCTGTCGACAGGGTGCTGACCGCTTCTTCATACATCACTGACAGTCGACAAATCTGCGCTACACCCTGCATGCTAATCAGCGCTCCTGCGCGTGTGTATTCACGTCACAGCGAGCGGACAGGAAGAGGACGAGGATGCAGATGATTCAAACGCCTGAATCAGCGGTCGTCAAGGGTGTTCTGGACGCCGCAGAGTCGTGCTGAGTTTCACATCAGAGTCACAACCGGGATCAAACGGGTTTAAATCTGATCGTCGGACGAGCGGGTCCTGTGAGTGAGCGGTTACTATAGAAACCGTACGTTTGTGGACACACATTAGTAGTGGTACATCAAGAGTTTCCAGTATTAATGCAGCACTTATTAATGTACTTATTAATGTATATACTTATTCTCTATCGCGTTTATCCTGTACAGGGTCGCAACAGGCCCAGCCGGAGTCGCGGTACTCCCAGGACAAGCGTACCTGTCTCCTCTGCATGTCTGTGGACTGCGGGAGGAAACCGGAGTTCCCCTCAACCGGCGGTGTGAATTCGATCAGGTCTACGTGCCCAATCCCTCGGCGGTGGTTTATTCTCCGGTGTTATTTTTCATCTCGTCGCAACAAACGGTTGGAGCGTCTGCTCACCCGGACTTTCGCGTCCCTCATCAGATTGCACAGGAAAGCCAATTAAGAAGTAGAGATCGGCTTGTTTTGTTGTCTTTATGCTTAAATTTCACACCAAGTTGTAGCCGGCTTATGAAACAGTACCGTTCTCGGTTTACTCTTGATATTGTTTCTGTCTTCAATGCGATTTGCAGATGTTTGTTTGCAGAGATTGTAATTAAACCTAATCTTGTTACACATAGCATGAAAGAATAGGCTTTTATAGTATAATCATAGGACGGGGTGGAGTGTTTCTTCACAGCGCTCAGGTGCGCTTTAGAGATTAATTTGCCACCGCATAATCACCAGGGCGTGTGTCGTGTATTTGTGTATCGCCTTTCGGTCTATACTCATCCATTGTATCATTTATATGCAAATTGCATGCAGAGTCTTATGATAATAATATATAGTCTTGCAATATGTTTATATTTCCTTTCGTCAGCCGCGCCGCTTGAGCTCGCTAAACATTCCTGATGGAACGTTATTTATTCATTTGTTTTTGTTTGTTTGTTTGATTGCTTGTTTATTGGGAATACACCCGTGCGTACAAAAGCGTCAGGGTTAGTTATCATCTGAAACGAAGAACTAAATCACTCTGAGATCTTAGGCAAAGGCAAAACAACTGGAGCGGGATGTTTGTTGGTTATACTTTATGCCTTATTATACAACAGTCAGTTCCGACCGAGTAAGCTGATTGGACGAGAGAGATTCAAACAGTGCTGATAATGCACAGTAACAGCACTGGGACTGTTTCTTAGGACTGTCCACAACCTTTTGGCTACAGAGTACCGGTATGTACTTAAAACTTCTTTCACCTCCTGTTAATTACACTAACCGTCGCTCGCCAACCGTCGCTCGCCAACCGTCGCTCGCCAGCTCCACCAGTCGCGGTTAGTTAGTTCCTGCAGAGCAAAATAACTGGTTAAATAAAGAACCAAATCCTAATCTGTTGATAATAAATGGTGTTTGTGGTATTTGTGGCGTGTTATATAAAAGCGATATCACACTCAAGGCCATGCTGTTGTACTGAATATCAGCACGGCTGTGCTGATTCTTTCGTATTCTAGTTTTTTCCTTCCCTGATTTTCTCTCTAATTTAGTCGTAGCCAATTCCCAACCCGTCTCTCTCTCCCGTTAGCTATGCTTTCCCATCAAGGCGACAAGGACCAGCCAGGGACGGGGCAGGCGATCATGCGCATGACTGGCTAGTGCAGCTATGATTGACGCAGGGGTGCGAGGAGGATAATAACGCTCCCTGCCTGGGTTGAGGCAGCAGCATCAGGTGTAGAGAAGACAATAGATCTTCACAAAGCATTGTTCCTTAAAGAACGTTTACATACATTTTATCTTTTAAAGTTATATTAATTATGAATAAAGTCCGGTGTCTGGTCCTGCTCTTTTTTCCTTTCTCACCAGCCTTTCTTTTCTCTTCCTTTTATATCTCTCCTTTTTTTTTTTTTTCTTTTCCTTTCTCACTGGTCACTTTTTTCTTTCAATTTTTTTCCCCCTCACACACCAACCACTATTTAAAATTTTCTCTCTTACTGGTCTCTCTCTTTTTTTTTTTTCTTTTTCCACTCTCACATCTCTTCTTTCTTTTTTTTTTTTTTTCTCACCAGCCTCTCGTTTTCCTTTTCCTAAACTCCTCCGTCCTAAAAATGTCTGAAAACTTTCACTTGCAGCTTCACTTCCCCCTGTTACGAAGCTCTGACACTGGAGACTCCTTCCATTTAATCTGTCACCATTTGGATAATTTCACGTGCGCGTCCTTGTGAATGAACTGAAACGATGACGCGCATTAATTTCAATTCGCTGCGGCGTGTGTAATTGCGTGCTGATGCGCGGTGATATCAGCATGCAACGTTTGCTGGCTTTGTGTTGCCTTTTAATACATTGTGAAGCAAATAGTGATTAAAGGATTAACGAGAATAGCCGCACTGTATTACTGCGTCTGTATCTGTATCTGTGTGTCGCTGCCAGATTGGTCTAGATGAAGCGCCGCCAGCTCGCCGCGGCTTTCTTATTTATTTTTGGCAAAGAATATTCGCGTCACGCTTCATTTGACTGATTATTTTGCCCCGCACGCCGCCGTATTCGCGGCTCTCCTTGTTTTTTGTTGTTGTTTTTTTTTTCTCCCTTTTTTTCAGCTGCATTTGTTTTTGCATAAATAAACCGCCGCCCGGCATGCACCGAGCGTTAATGGAAATGAAACGAGGAGAACGCATGTCTGTTTCCGGCAAGTGACGGCTCCCGTGTTCTCAGATAAACCTTCTGCGGGATCCCGATTAGGACTGCCACAGCGCAGAGCGATGATTCGAGGAACGGTGCTTTAGGTTCTGCTCAGACAAGACCGAGCGGTTGGAAGCCGCTATTATCGCCGCAGCTCACCGGGTTCTTCTTGTTAGTTCTGTCTTTTTTTTCCTTTTGAGGATTTCATCACGAATCCCTCGATCACCAACATCGGGAAGCTCCACAGCAGTCTCTAATGAGATAGGCTTACCCAAAATTAGTCGCTCTCCTTGATAGCAAGCAATAACGCTGGAGAAGACGAGAGCACTTAGGCATGATTTTGTAATTATCCCCTCCGGTTTTTTTATTTTTTTATTTTTTTGTCGGTTTGTGGCTTTAATCTGTGTGTGTTTGTGTATTTTGATTGAATATTTGTACTTTTACAAATTATACAAGTTGCTTAACATTAGCTTCTGCAAAACTAAGGAATTTTTCCTTGACGTCTGTAAAAAAAAAAGAAGCTCTTGCTTTTAAACAAAAAAAGGAATAATAGTAGTAATAATATTTTTTGCATTTCTTTTCAGGCTTAGCATGACATGACAAAAATATCCTGGCATGATGTTTGAAAATATTTCTATGGTGTAGGAAATAATGTTTGTGTCTATATACTGTATGAATTAAATGCCACTTTTATTTAATATGTAAGCATAACTCAAATTTTTATCCTTTTGATTTTAAACTCTTAAAAAATACAGGAATACATGATGTATAAATATTTATTATTAAATTTCAAAAATCTGTGGCATTTAGCTGCCTCAAATCAGACTTACTTTTTTTTTTTTTACTTTGATGATATCTGTGATGTCTCATTAAAATGATATTGTTATATTTAACAATTTCTTATTTCTTATTAGGAATTTACTACATTTTGACATTATATCATAAATATCATTTCCAGCTCTACTTTTTTTATACAAAAAGCAATCGAATACGAAACAACTTAACTAGAAAAGTAAGCGATTTCACTGAAGAATGTGGAAGCCGAATAGGGTCAAAAGCTGGCATGGACTGTAATTGTTAGTGTAAGTGTCAAAATTAGGACCGAAATGAGATTCATAAAGAGATCTAGGTAACGTTGGCCTGATTATTGTTCTTTAAAGCTGCTTCTGATTTGTTTTATTATCGGAAACAAAGAACTTAATCGCTCTGAGATCGTAACAAATGCAAAACATTGGAACTGGATTGTTTGTGTGAATGAGTGTATGTGTCTGTGCCCTGTGATGTATTGGCACCCTGTCCAGGGTGTACCCCGCCTTGTGCTCCAGCCCTCCTGTGACCCTGAATACAGGATTAAGCGGATGTGATGAGATGAGCTGAGCTGGTTGGCTAATTCCTGGGTGCTGTCTTTGCTAGTTCTGCTAGCCACTGCTACTTATGTTTTGCTGCTCGTATAAGTGTCGTATCAGGTCAGAGGTCGTATGAGGGAACTTTGACTGAAAGTTTACATTGCATTTATTCTTTCAATGAACTAATTATTTAATACGTATTATATGTATCTAAGGTCACTGAGACACGCCTCTGCCCTGTTTGTGCGATTTTAGCATCACCTCTGGCTAATGATTAGGTTTTTCACTTCAGGACTTACAGTGCAGTTCAGTTTAATTCAGTTTTAATTGTATAACACTTTTAACAGTGAACATTGTCACAAGGCAGCTTTACAGAAATAAAATTCTTATTTTTATAATTATAAAAAAATTTATATTAAAATTGTCCCTAATGAGCAAGCGAGAGATGACTGTGCTCAACTCCCCGAGACAAAAAGAGAAAGAAAGCTTCAGAGGAACGAGACTCGCAAGGGAAACCAGTGACACCAGACAGAGAAACCATAAATCAATCCCTGCAACATCTGTGTGCTATAGCGTCAAAGCGCTGTTGTAGCTTATAGCACTCACTCTCTCTCATTCTCTATAGTGCTTGTCCTGGACAGGGTCGCGGGGGCCTGGAGCCTATCCCAGGTGACCTGGGGCATGAAGCGGGGTACTGTACACCCTGCATGTGGGGGCAATCCATTACCAGGGCCCAAACTCACACACTCACTCACACACGTAACCTAATCCGCATGTCTTGGGAGGAAACCGACAAACCCGGAGGAAACCCAACAGCAAGCACGGGGAGGACGTTTAAAACTCCACGCACACAGACACGAGAGGGGACTCGAACCCGGACCCCAGGGGGATGTGTGTGAAGTCACAGTGCTGATCGGTGCATAACAGATACGATAATGATGCATTAGTTAGCATTGAGTCTCCGGGTTTTTATTTACGATCCGAATACATGCTTATAGAGCCCTTAGTAAATCCAGCACCAGGCTCGTCTACTGTATCAAGCAGATCATACTGTATGTTTGGGCTGAAATCCGATCTTCAGTCAGTTATAATCCTCACACCTGTAATCACGAACGCTGTTTTCCTAATGAGCTTCATGATGTTTAATCCCAGGCTTACCCACCTCGCGTCAAAGGAAGTGACTCAACAAGTGAAGCGGGCAAACAGGGCCGTGTGTGTGTGTGTGTCTGTGTGTGTGTGTGTGTGTGTGTGTGTGTGTGTGTGTGTGTGTGAAAGTTTGCGGTGATGAATATTCACTTTGAACAGGCTAAACACTTGTTAAGAGTCGACTTCATGAAAAAGAAAAATGCCTCTTCGGGACATTCTGTTCGCGTCCATTTCGAGACGTTTTTAAATGATAAATGTGTCTCCGGATCCGTGATGCCGTGAGTGAACAACGCCAGTCTGTGTTATTCATATTTTACCGAACGGCCACGTTTTTTTTTTCTTTTTTCTTTTCTTTTCTTTTCTTTTTTCTTCCACTCAATCATGCCGTCCCTGCAGGTGGACCACTCGGGGCCAGAATAAAAACCTTCCTCTGATTTATGCTCGCGCTCGACACAGCAGAACAGACAGGTTATTTTATGAATTGGGACACGGAAGACGAGGAACATTACACATTTAAAGCCACGTGTCTTTTAGAGAAGGCTGTGAGAGCTGCTCTCGTTATGGCTCGCTTTCTTCTTTTCCGTTCGCATGCTTTCACCCGAGGCTTTTTGTGTCTGGTTTCACTCCAAGCAGAACTCATCAACGGATGATTTTAATTCATTAAAGACGAGGCGTTGAAGATGTTAACATATGTTTATGTAAGGCTCATTTGTACTGATGGGACGAAAGCCATTCCGTTTTAGTTTTTTTTTTTTTTTTCCGGGAAGCGAAAGAAGCGACAATGTCTCTTTCTCCTAAAGATCCCCGTGGGCTTTTTTTTTTTTTTTCCCGGGACCGCCGGAGTTCACCGAACGTATCCGCAAAAGTCTTGCTCGGGATAAAAAGGGGGTTTGTGAATGCAAATTCGGTATAATGTATTATTCAATCGGACTACTACGAACAAGTGATCTCAGAGGAAGTCCTTTATGGCTCGAGTTTGATGAGCTCCCTCCTCACGCACCTTAAGTATATTCAGCTCCTCAGTTAATGACCTGGTTTAGACCGTCTCAGAGCAGGAACACAAATTGCAATTGATATTTCAGGACTGCACTCGGCTTCCACTGCTTAAGGGAGGAGACTTCGGTTTCACTGGACACCATGCTGGCAGCTTCTTGGCCCTGCTTTCTACTGTACATACGCTGTCGTTCCTAATGAAGCTTTATCGTGTCGTCAGTGCCGCCTACGTCAAACAAGGTAAAGCATCACTTCTCCCTACTAATGGGCTTTCTGAGGTTGAGCCTTCTTCTGAAAGAACCTTCAAACCACTGGCAGACCAGCGGCGATGCCACACTGAACATGTACAGTGTCATATGATTTTCGCGGAGTTATACGTCATGTTTGAACCTGTAACAAGTTAAGCCTGTTTTTAATCTCTTAAAGTTAATATGAGTGAAAACCATCGCTTGTCATGTTACTGAACTTCCTGAACATTTCCGGAAACTTTGGGCCAGTTCCAGCTCTTCCTAATTTACGGATTTGCTGAAACTGGAGACTCCTCCCTCGAATCTTAAATCAGAAAACTTCACCATATCCATGATTAGAAACGTAAGAACGACGTGGTCCCTCTTGAAATCTGTAAATCTCTTTCTTTACGTATATAAGTGTTACAAATATTTTAAGTACCAGTGATTATTGCATTTGTCATGTTAGTTTTCAATCATAGCGCGTTTCAATCTTAACCGCAAAACTGAAAATTGTAATTATTCACTTATTACGAATAGCCTGCTTGCAGTACCTTCAGCTTCCACCAGGGGGTACAGACCACACTTTGAAAAATGTCAAAATGTCAAGTCAAGGCAAGGCTTTTATTGTAATTTTAACCATATACAGTATGGTTCAGTACACATTGAAATGTAACAGCGTTCCTCCATGACCGAGGTGCTACTGTACATACAACATAAATGAACAACATTAATTAACTGAGACAAAAACCTAATTAGCTGACTAGCACTAGCTGAGACCACAAGTTAACAACAACAACATTAATTAAAAACGAAAAGACAGAAAGATGTAAAAATAAATAAATAAATAAATAAATTTTACTGAAAAATTTACCGATTTGCAGCTGCACAGATGTCTGATATGATTATAGAGAACTAATCAACACCTTCCGACCAATCAGAGTTCAGAAGTCATGTGGCGTAAAGACGAGCCTGCTGTTCCTTCCTGGGAATCCAGGAGTTGTGTTTTGTCTTGTTTTAGGATTTTCCCAGGATTCCGAGTCTGACTTCAGTTCACACTTTAAACCATTTTTATTAATCACAGGAACGAGGCTTCAGAGATGGGATATGTCTATAACATTCAAAAAAAGAGAAGAGAAAAGAAAAGAAAAACCCCAGCACATGGCCGACTTCTCCCGGACAAGTGCAGGAAGCTTTCTGTATTGATTAAGCTGACCTTTCGGTATCCAGCGTCATGCTGTCTCCATCCTTTTATCTCGGGAACACGTAGGGCGTTCGGATGCACGTCTTCGTTCAGGGAAGGAGTGAGAGAACGTGTTCACGTGTTTAAAAGTTGGCCACTAGCTAGCTCGGGCCCGTGACGAACTGTTCTGACTCGGCCTGGCATTTAGCCAGTGACATTTTAGGATGATATTTTGCTTCCAACTTCCAATCTCAGCTTGTAAGGGCACGAACTCATTTTTTTTTTGTTGTTTTTGTTTTTGTTGTGTCTACTCTGAGCACGAGCGCAGCGGAGTCTGACAGGGGAACAGGTTATTATATGACCAAGAAAAACAATGGGATTGCTATCAGTGATCAAGTGGTCTCGCTGATAACATGGTGTATTGACTTCTTACTGTGCTTGAGTTTTGTTGTTTTATTCTTGCTCTTTAAAAGTTGGCTAAAATCAATTTTTTTTTAAGCCTTTACTGCACAGCTGGGCTCTATAGATGCTGTACAGTACAGCTGTGAATAATGTCTCAAAGAGCTGATTTGTATCCTAAAGGGATGATTGCCGGGATTTCTGAAAGCTTATGGAATCGTAACGTAGCCCTGCCATCCAAAAGTCGCTTTTAAGTCATGTTTAGACCTTTAGGAAAGAAAATAAATACAATAAGTGAGGAATGGAATGATTTCATGTTTGTTTTGGCCGCGGCGTAAACAAGCTGTTTTTCCCGCTGATGTGACCTCATAGAAGAGCACAACCCCCCCCCACCCCCCCTCCCCCCCTCCCCTTCCCCGACACTGAAACGGCAAACTGGGAGGAGGAGGGTTTGGGGGGGAGAGGGGGGGGTTGCAGGGGGCGGAGTCAGAACGTAGCGTCCAGAATATCAAAGAGACAGCAGAGACCAAACTGCTCTTTCTTTATGTGAATGAATGAGAATGTAAAAATAAAGAGCACAAACTTTCACCTCGCATTGCCGACTGTGACTGACCTTGAGAAAGTGTCTCCTCTTTCTTTGCTAACATGCTGTACTGTATTTGTAAGATTTATAGTGGTATTTGAGCTCGAGATGTTTTTAGAGACGAGTCTTACACTTGACGAGTTCAAAACAGACCTAAAGGTATAAAATAACTCTGCAGAATATACTCTCTCTCTCTTCCTGTATATATATATATATATATATATATATAGAGAGAGAGAGAGAGAGAGAGAGTCAACCAAAAAATGTATACACACTTCAGTATGATATATTATATTATTATAATATTATCATACATATCAATATATATAAAGTATGTATAAAGTTTTTTGGCTGACTCTGTATATAGGTATAAAAAATAAATTTTCAAATCCATCTCTGACCAAAGTTATTGACAAACCCCAGAGCACAAACTCTTACGTTCTGAAGTTGGTGGAAAGTTTGCCTTGTGATTGGGACAAAGCAGTAAAACTGACACTGGAGACTCCTTCCATAAATAATAACTTAAATAAACATGGCTTCTGTGAAATGTGTTTGCACTTATCAAGTGTTCAGTGTCCAAGTTCCTGCGAGCAGGCTGTTATTACAGAAATGCACATTAATACAGACCTGTGATTTGCTTCTGCTTCTGTACAGCTCGACATTAAGAGTTGCTGCGTTGTCGATAACTAACTCTACATTCTGTTCTGAGTGATACTGTAAGTTGCCAAAATGAGTTAAAGTCCAAACATTTCATATACAGTTCATATATAAATGTTTATGCTGCGTACAGTATTTTCCTGCTGTAAATGAATAGTGAACCTGTAAGTGTGTGCTGTATATACAGAAGAACCTCGGCATACTGTACAAATTTTACCCGTTTATCCAGAGGCGAGTTCTTAAGGCAAAATCTTTTTTGTATTTATTTGTATATTATTTTACAGCCACCCAAAAATATTAAACATAGAATATGTTACAATTTCTATACCGCACTATAATCACACAATTACACTATAATCATATTTTTGGAAAATAATAACAAAATCAAAACAATGTGTTCGAACAAAATGTTCGATTCGGTGCATTCACTCGGAAGCCAAAGCACATTCCTTGCTAATATTTAGTTCTGGAAGAGAAAAATTCTCAAGGCAATATCTATAAACCCCAGCGCTCATATTTATTTATTTATTTATTTATTTACTCATTTATTTCTTTTTTGCAGTAAAAGCCTATACACTATAGATGTGCTGTATCACGGTTAAATGAGTCACTAACTTAATTTAGAAAGCAATTTTCTGTCTGGAATAAATTATCATTCTATTTATTTATTTATTTATTTATTTATTTACAATTTCTAGTGGCTTCTGCAGACTCAGTAATGCTAATGCCGATTCCGTTACTGTAAATTTACTTTTAAAAACTAGAAACTAAGAAGAAGAAAAAAAGTATATTGTTTATGTTCAAGAACTGTGTTTTAAACTTTATCTATCCATCTATTTATTTATTTATTTATTTATTTATTTATTCGTCACCTGCTTACTGATCAGAATGCGGCAGCTAAACTCTGTAATAAACCATATTGTCAGTTTCAGCAACTGGAAGTCGTTTGTTTCCTCGTTGCCCTGGCAGCTGTTTTATAAGAGAAATCAACAGTCATGCTAACGCGCGTACGTACGTTAGCGTCACGCGTCGTGTTCCTGATGTTCCTGAGATCCGGCTCGAACCTGTTCCCGTGCCAATAACCTTTTGATTAGATAATACACCTACCTGAGGATCCATCAGGCTCTCGAGCTCCATGAGGAGACGTTGCGAGTTAAACGACAGTAACTTTGCGCGCTGTAATAAGTACAGCGCGACTCTCTCGACCTCCGCGAGAACAGGCCGGTGTGTGCGGATCATGCTGTTCTGAGCTGTTTAAGTCTTTTTCAATTGCCTTTGAACAGCATGAAATTTAGACACACACAACACTCACACACACTACTCTCTCTCTCTCTCACACACACACACACACACACGAAATATAGGACCTAGCTATTATTTTTAGTCGAGGGCAACATTTTCATTGTTTTGTGACTCTGAGTGCTGTACATACAGTAAAATATGCACATGTGGCAGTTTTTGGAGTTACTGTACTCTTTCTCCTAAGCTCTAGAAATACACACACACACACACACAAACACACGTGCATGGTCTTGCGTAAACTGTATTTTGTGCTTACTGCACATTATTCTATTTATTACTTTATTTGACTTTATTCATCTCCTCTATTTTTTTTTTTTAGTCTATTTTTCAATTTTTCCGTGACAACGCCTGAAGCGATGTGTTTAACTGCCATGTCAAATTACTTGTAAGTGCAGTATCTTACCTGACTGGTGCATTTTTAATCTGATTTAAAATCAGATTAAATCTGGTACGCGTACTGTAGAACCGCGTTCCGTTTCTACGCGAGGTGTTGAAAACACGCTGCGCGTCTGAGTGTCCTCAGGTAGAGCCTGGCTTTTACTGGAGGATTGGTTTAGGAGTATTTTCAAGCATCAGAGAGATCATTTAGTAAGAGTGGGCGTGGCTAAACTAACAGGTGGGGGAAGAATGGGGGCGGATCTTGCTTAGCCCAGGTCATGCGCAAAAACACTGTAGGCCAAAATTGATGTAACTTTTTTTTTTCCCCAGAAAAATGCATTAATACAAGACAAGAAATCTTAGCTGAAGAAATTACGCAGACAATGTATTGAAAATATTCAATATATGTATTGAAAACGGGTTGAGCACGCTAGCCGAGGAGGCAATAAAATGCCGTAAACTTTTATATCAAACACCCCGTTGATGGTGAAGTGACTGATGCAGAAGAACAAACACCGACACCAAGTTTGCAAGTTCTCTGTGGAATATCAGTAATTTCAAGCCAGTTTTGCATGACGATGGGACAAAATGGATGCACAGATATTCAGACAGACAGAAAAATGTTTCTGGGACTGCTTTCGGTTCCTCCAGTGTATGAAACGTAAAGATATCATTGAAAGAGCGAGTTCTGACCAACATATTATACAAACAAAACTTCGCTTTTATTTATATACTGTAGATAGGTACTGTAAACGTCGCTAGCTCGCCAGATGTTCCCCCTCCACACCACTAGAGGTCCCCATAACCTGTGTACCATACTGGGTATCTCTCCTGAGTTCTATCACTTCCTCATTTAGAACCACTTTTCAGTGACCGTATATGAAGTCTTGAATTCTTAAATTCTTTTTAGTCGGTTAAATCCTTTTCTCTTTTGAACTCACGTCTGCTTTTTTCAACTACAAATTAGCATCATATCTTCTTGTTTCGTCTGTAAATTTTTTAACGACACTACACATAACTTTCCTCCGTAATAAGTGCATTTGCAGAGAAAGATCTTGCTTCATTTCCATCGAGTGTCTCTGGTCATGTTTGGAAGCTGCGTACGGTTCGAAACTGTTCCCAGATGTTCAGTGGTGACCCCCAGGATAATGGATGGAGCAGCAGAAAAAGCTGACTCTGGCGGCGAAAACAACCCGGGGTCAGAGAACGAAAGGTGACCGAGAGCCCCGGCAGTGCGGGAAGTCTGGTTTAGAAAATAAATCACGGCCTCGTAGTAATCTCTCTTTTCAAACGCGCTGTCTGGAGGCTGATTTATGCTTCGGATGTAGCATGCTTTTGGATGTAATCTAAACGTGTGCACTAGGAGGCAGTGTGGTACGTTACTGATTTGAAATAAATACATGTAAAAAAAAAAAAAAAGTGTGGTATTTTGTGGTACAGTGAGGACTAAAGAAAGGCTTTTAGAGTTGATTTTATTTTCTGATTCTGGACTCTGAAGGTCGAGAAGGTGTAACGTGTAACGTCGGCTCTGAGAAGGAAGCGCTGCTCAAAATCACAGCTATCACGCACTCGCTCTAAAACGTCGCCGTTTCCATAGCAACAGTTTGTTTTGTTTATTTATTTATTTTCGTTTCTTGGACTCTTTTCGATATTCCAACACTGAATATTTACTTTCCAACATAGCAAGTTAATCAGCCAGTAAACATTTACAGGTGAAATTGTGAAAGCGCTAACGGGATAAACATCACCTGAACTTTGGGTTTGATATTAAACCCAAGAGAAGCTCTTAAAAAGAGAAAGAAAGGGTTGAAGTAAAGGACGGAGGACGTGCCTGAGGGATGCACGTGTTCATTCCACCAGGCAGGTCACGTGACCCGCGGTCAGTCAGTCAGTCAGTCAGTCAGTCAGGTGACCCTCTCGGCGGAGCGTCATGAGATTCCCTGGTGTGGAGCTGAAACCCGAGTCCTCACCTTCAGGACCGTCCGCCTGATCGCGGGCGTCTCGTACGGACTCGGCCTCGGGCGGGTTTAAGGAACGTCCGGTTCCTCCAGGACGTCTGTTTTTCCCCGTGTAACCCTGCGTGATTCACTGCTCAGCATCACCTGATGCTGCATCATCTTCTGCATTCGCACAAACCCAAAATAAAGCGCTCCATGTTTAGAACTTAAACGTCGCGTTCCACGGCTTTCCGCAAACAGGACTTTTATGTTATTCTCATTTGGTTTCTCAGCTTGTAATGGACCTATGGGTCATTTCTTCTCTCCTGGTTCCTCGCCATTTCCCTGATGGAAACACAGAGAATAGAGGTTGTTAATGTGCGACGCGGCGGCTCGCTTATCTCCTAACCGATCGCTGTTTGTTCGTAGTCGCATGCAGGAGTGGATTGTATTTGTATTGTGTTCCAGCAGGGACTGTTTCTCCTGTTTCACAGCAATAGAAGGTTACAGTATTATTATTTTTTTTTTTGCATTTCTATCATTACTTCCTGGTAATACATTTCCCTAATTTTTGGATTTGTCTGCAATCAAATGCACTGTCTGCTGTGCTTCGATTAACTTACTGATGTCAGGAGACCCACGGTCAAACAGGAAAGTTCTTGTTTCTGGTTTACTACCAGCAAAAGACTGAGTTTTTATATGTTTGGCCGAATGCCTGGTGTCATGTACTGTACATCTCTTACTGCAAAAAAGATCATCAACCTGTTAACGCGTCCTGATGAAATCCTGGCGAACAAAGAGTGGACGTCGTATAGACGTCCGTCGGGAGTCGAAAATCCAGGAGGAAGATAGAAACATCAAAGAGTTTACTCGTTTGATTTAAATAAATACATAAATAAATAAATAAAACGATAACGACATATTTATAAAAATGTGCTCTACCCCCGACCCACCCCCCATTTAAGAGTAAGAGTAATGGATTGAGTGATAGAAGAGAAGAAACACACGGATAACAAACGGAAAAAGTCATGCACGTAGGTTTTTGCAAGAAACGCCGCAGCGTGGAGAAAGTCCCCCTCCGACCAGCAGGAGGTGCTACGCCTACTTCCTGCAGCTTCCGTGGGAAAATTCACACGTGCAGATTCTCGATGTGGCATCAACATATCCAAAAATATTTGTATTACACATACAAAAGAAAAATGGAAGAAAAAAAAAAAAAGTCCATCTACTATATGTTGTGTGTGTGGGTGGAGCCTAAATGTAACACCATGACATGAGCAAATTATAGAAACGTTCAATAATTCGTCACCATCGAGTCCTTGTGTTCGTTTCCACCCTGATCGTTTCTTAGCTGTGCAGCGTTTTTATAGATATTAGGCGTTAGATGTCGAGTGTTAGCCCTCGCGGGCGTAACTCACAGCGGCATGAAAGCCGAATAGTCAGCATCTCATCTTTCACACACTCATGCAATGTTTGTGTGCAGCTTGCAAAGCTGGCAGTTGTATAAGACTTGCAGCTTGACTGCATAAAACAGCGCTTTGCCTCCAGGACGGCTCCTTGGCTGGGATTCGGCTCTAATTTAGCACATGCTGGATCAGACGGGCCGTTTAGCGCCGAGTGATGTAGCGGCGTCCAGGCTCTGAATAATGCATGACTGGAGCGAGTGACACTCTCTGGCTGAGTCAGGAGGAGACAGAGCGCAGCCTCGACTAAAGCGGGACGCGGCCTCGTTCTGCTCCGGCTCTGCTGTGCTTTATACGTTTTCCAATGTTAATTAGTTAATGTTCTTTTCTGTAGCTCGTAATTCCAACCTCCAACTGGGAAGAGACTCTTCCTCCCTTAAAACTACCGCACACAGGCAGGCATCGACTTCCAACATGGCCGACCAAGCGTTTCATTCAGATCGATCTACATACGCAGGGCTGTGCAAAAGTCTTGACCCCCTCCTTCATCTTCACAATCTTAAAGAACGAAATTGAAACAGATGTTTCAAAGGCTGCAAAGTGCCTAAAAGATACAATCTACTGTACAAAAAACTGCTTGTTTATGCAGCAGCCTCATTTCCCGTCTCGTCCATTCCAGCCACGCAGCATTACAGTATACCAACCACTCACCAGAACGATACGAAGATCATCTGTCAATATCTGCACTTGTTTCTCACCGGTTTGTGCCGTAAGGTAGATGTTGGGGTTTTTTTTTGTTTTGTTTTGTTTGGTTTTTTTATGCTTGAATGATTCATAGGGCACTGTGTGGCTTAAAAAATAAATCAATCAAAAATACATTCCTCAGGTACAGGGACTAGACTGAAAATAAAAGGCACTTGCCAAAAACGAATGAGGGTCCTTTACTAAGCCTGGAGAACTATTCCACAAGACTGCATTAAAAATACAAGAAGGTCTGGATCTTTGGAAGCGAAATATGAAGAAATCAGGTGAGGGGGCTCGAGACCGTTCACACAGTCCTGTATGGACAGTTTACCGCCCTGAGGATGAACATATACATCGCTCTTCTTCGCTGTTACATGTTTTGCTGGTTGGTAACAAATGATAAACATCGAAGCGTCCATGTTTTTTCCCCAACGTTAGCACTGGAATGCACAGAAGTCATGAAGAACTTGACTCCAACCTCCAGCTTCTCACATCTGTCATGGTCCAGATTTATGATCCACCTCTCCTCCTAGTTCCTCAACCTCGGCTGCCTCTCTCCAGTTCATAATTGGTCCCAACTAAAGATTTTCAATATGAAGTTCTTCAAACTGGCTTGATTTCAGAAGCTGCGTGAAATATTTACCCCAAAATATGACCCCTGACCCCAAACAGCGCAGTTACTCAAAATGGATGGCTGCTGTACTGTAAATGCATAATACAGTAGCACCAGACGTTAATATTAACGAACACAGGCTTCGTTTGTCTCCTGAGCTTCTCTGCAGGAAAGTAAACGCACCCTCAACACACATGCTTGTTTTGTTTTTTTTTTCCCCCATGATGCACGTCTCTAATATCGACTGGACGAACCTTTCAGCATGGCTTTATAAGGAACTAAAAGACGATCAGAGACCGTCAGTGTGCCTGCTGTTTACTGTATATCTGTTCGTCCACGGTGGTTCATCCCCGGCGCACGGCCTCGCGGGGTTGCCTGGAGATTAGAGATTTGTAGACGAAGCTGCTAGAGTGACGGAGAGCATGACAGATAGGCCGAGAGAAGAAGAAGATAACAAAAAGCAAGGCGAAGCAGTGTGTGCGATGATTGACGGGCGCTCTTTTCCCTTTTCAGCGACGCGCCTCCCACTTTCCGCGCGAATCCGAGCAAAGGCTTTCGGACGGAGGTGGGCATTCGGCGGTTGAAGCCTTGCAGGAGGGGCGTCTTTTGTGATGAAATGCTGAGCGCTTCGGGAGAGAAAAAGGGCGGGAGGCTGCCGGATCCCCCGTTGCCATGGTGACTTTTGTGCCTGGCTGAGCGGCTGCTGTGTGTGTGACAGGGAGGCGGCGGAGGACCGTGGCTCAAACCAGTGCAGGAATTCGGCCGGAGAGGAACGGATCGCAGAGCGGCCGGAGGCGGACACGACCCCGATGCGGCCCACGGGATCCCAAGACGTCTCGCTCTGCCGCTGATATTGAACTTGAGCAACTCTGCGATTGGACTTGGGATTCTCGAAAGCTGGCTTTGCATGTTTTTGAAAACACGTCAGACTTGGATTTATCCGGACAGATCATCCCCGTACTCTCTCATCAGTCGGGAATTGTTCTGGCTCTCGGCGGAACGCTTTCATCTGCACAGCTTGAAAACCAGCCACCGATGATGTAAGTACGATGGAAGCGGATTGATTTATCTCCGTTCGCTGAAAGTTTGAAAGGAATTTGAAAGGAATGGTGCTGATAGCGAGGGAGGGGCAGGAACGATGTTTCCTTCCTACTGCCAAGCTTTGAGTTGGTATTTTTTTTGGACGGAGATACCATCGGGGCACAAATAGCTTGAGAGGCTGGATCGATACTCCGTCCCATTATGCAGTCGTGTGCATACAGGCTGCGAATCAGCCAGCCATCGATCTCGTAGATTTCACTAGTAATTAAAGCGGCTATGCGTCTCACAGATAGCACCAGGGACTTTGATTGAAGTTCTGATCTTCTCAGTTTGAGCAGTTCACGAGACGAACGCGAGACCCGATGTGGCTGTTCCTGAGACGACTTGTTAAATGTCCGATGTTTCCTGAAGAACAAAAGTTTCCTGAAGGTTTTGGAAGATCTCCCTGACACCATGGAGCACATGATGAAGCTGACTGATGCAGGACTTCAGCTGTCTTGTCGTATCACGCTGATACCCGAGCTGATGATTCACTCTCAATTCCAACTGGAACTGCATTGAGATGTTCAGAGAGCCGAGTTATGGGTCTGCAAGCGCTATGAGACTCTTTCTCTCGCTCTCTGTCCATCTTTCTCTCAGGAGCAGAAGACAAAATAGTCATTCTATCATTGGTGCCTTACACTTGTAGACGAGACATCGAGCAACTCTGCATCATGCTATTAGATATTTTTAAAGCTTGTACCTTAAAAAGTTTATTTAGGATTATTTTCTGTTAGATTTGTACCCACGTGAAGCTTGTCTTTTTCTCTTTCTTAAAATGCAATCAGTTGACGTGAATCATCCACTGTACAAGTTCCTGTGAACGTCGTTGTCGTTGCTATAGCAACCGCAACTTACAGTACCACCTCTCCGCTTCCAGTGTGACACTGTGAGCTTGTGCATAGAGAAGAGGGCAGATAGCGCCGTCGTCTGAGTGTGTCACGCCCGGTTCCCACTTTTTCCTGATTTTTGCTGCAGTTTCAGTATCCACGTCGTTGGCTACAGAGTAGCAAAGAATAAAGGTAAGGGAAGGACCGTGGTTCTACATCAAGGCATGACGATTTGGTACATTAAGGACTAACTTAATGCGAGTTACTTACAAATTTGCAAAACGTGGGTTTAGTCTCTGAGTTACTGATCAGAAGGTCAGTGGTTCAAGCCTCAGCTCCACCACGTTGCCAACATTGGGCCCTTTTTAACCAGGTCTCCTCCAGGGGGCGCCGTGTCATAGCTGACACCGGCTTCCTACCATGGAACCCTGAAGAAGCAGTTTCACTGTACTGAAATGTTTATATGACAAATTCTAGCAGTAGCTCCTGTTTGACAGAGCAAGCGCAGGTTAGCTAGCAAGTGTCAACTCGTAACGCTAAATTAGAGAGAAAATGATGAAAGAGAAAAGAAATGCATGGGGGAAAAAAGTGATGCTCTTATTAAAGATTCAGATTGAACAGCACTGTGGTTATTATAAGCGCGTAAATAAACCGATGGGTCAGATATCATATTTTTTTCATGATTTACTGTATAGGTAAACTTGCAAATGGGTGGCACTGCAAATGAATCAATACTTTATTATCATTTAAAACATGCAGTGGTATTGCACATTCAGAACGAAATGACACTGCACCTGGCTCGCTGTTTGGACCCGGTACTGACACAGGATGAAAAACTATTTATGTCACGACCGATTAAACGTAAATATCAAACGCTCTAAAGGTCATAAATTGCTCGAAAAATCTAGCACGGTGTTGGAGGAAAATTTCCTCGCATGTTTTTCGAGACTATCGCATCCTCTTTTTGTTTTGAGTTAAAGAGCGCTGGGTGCAATATCGCCATCTACTGGACCGGAGTGTGGAGCAGAACATTACTGCTTTGTAAAGGCGTGGCATTTAAACATTCGGCAAGACCAGTTACGCGACATATCGCTGCTTAAGATAAATCAGACAAGAAAAATGAGTTGAATCGAATAGAAAGTTATTTGTCACGTGTACCTTACACCACAGTCAAATTAATTGTCCGCATATCCCAGTTAGAAAGCTGAGGGTCAGTCAGGATACAGCGCCCCCTGGAGCAGATAGGGTTAAGAGCGTCGATTAAATGCTCAACAGTGGCAGCTTGGCGGTGCTGGGAATTGAACCCGCGACCTTCTGATCAGAAGCCCAGTAACCCACAGCCTTAACCAATTGAGCCTCCACTGGTACCAGGTACCCTGGTACCTCAGCGTACGAACTTTCGAGTTTTCACCTTAAAAACTGAAATTCTGCAAGAAATTTGCCTGGGTTTACGAAGCATGTTCGACATACTGTGGAAGCAGCCGAACTGAACACGTTGCCGTACGTCCAGGAGCTGTTCGAAATTTGTTAGCACCCACGGAGAGCCAAGCAAGACCAGTTAACATTATTTTGCGCGTGCATTTTGTGCAAGCAGCAAGGACGGTGGCAAGAAGAAAACCGAAAGAAAGACGCTTTCAGTTTGGTTTTTAAAGCAGCCGGGGCAAAGAGGAATCATAAGTTAAGGTTAAGTCAGGTTTAATGTCTATTTATTCCATATTTGACTTAATTTGTGTGTCTTTTCTAAATGTTGTGATTGTTTTTAGATGCAGAAATATGATACTTTAGGGTGGTTGGAACCCAATCTGCATTTACATTGTTCCCTATAGGAGAATGCCTTTCGTAACCCCAAACTCCGCCTTTATTAAATTAAATCCACTGTAATTATCGTGCCGTACAGCGCTGAGCTCTGACTGTATTATGGAGTATCAGCTTATTTCAGCTACTCGCGTAGCGGCTGAGCTGCTCTTCCTCCTCCAGCGTATGAGACGTTGTAATTATGCAGCTGCACTGATGGAGAACCGCCTGGTGCTTGGGTGATGTGTTAACTGCGCGGTGTGGGCGAGTTACTTTCTATAGTTTTTATTCATGCATGTTTGTTTCTTGTGAAAGATCAGTGAAGAGTGAAGCACCGCAGAGTTAAAGAGTGCGCTGTGGTCGAACGCCGAGGTTTCTGATGTTTCCCTAATGTTCTTTCTGGCACTGGTTTGCATGTTGATTGCTCTAATCTCTCTCTCTCTCTCTCAGGAGCTGCAGTTTGAGAGACTGACTCGAGAGCTGGAGGCTGAGCGCCAAATCGTCGCCACTCAACTGGAGCGATGCAAACGAGGATCTGAGACCGGAAGCACCATGAGCAACATAAGGTAAGGATTTTCTCATATGCGCGTGCGTTCATGTGTGTGTGTGTGTGTGTGTGTGTGTGTGTGTGTGTGTGTGTGTGTGTGTGAGAAAGAGAGAGAGTTATTTAAAAAAATCCATCTCAGTGTGAGATATGTCTGAGTATGGTATGGTGCGATACCTTTGAGAATCCAAAATACAGTTGTGTGTGTGTGTGTGTGCATGTGTGCGTGTGTGTGTGTGTGTGCATGTGCGTATTCTCTACCTGAGTTAGGCCAGCATTGTTTCCACATGAAAGGAGCAAGGAGCAGGTCTCGGGGAGGGTTCGCCTGCCTCCCCGAGCCACATTGACATTTTCTGCATGAAGAAGTAGCAGCTGGGTCTCCGTACATAGATATACACACACACACAAACACACACACACACACACACACACACACACACACACACACGCGCGCGCGCGCACACACACACGAGCAGTGATATTTCTGCATTGTCAGAGTGGTGGTAGTTGTGGGTGGAGTTACATTGCTATAAATAATAACAATAAATAATAATAAATTAAACACCGTCCAGCTTAATGATTATTCAGTTTATGCAAATTAGAGGGAGGGGCCAATGCTCTGGGGAAGGGATGACGTAACGTTAAATGCAAAAGCAAAATTTAAACAGTACAATTATGAATGATACAATTATCATTAAATGCAATGTGATATCATTTGTAAGGAATGAAAACAACCTCTGCCATGAGGTTATCGAAAAATATTCAACAATATGATTACCGTTCTGATTATTCTCAGAATAATGTAATGTACCTGAGCATCCTGAAGTGGTTTATACAGCGCTGGAACTGGAGACTCCTTACATTATTGTTAAGTGAACACATTTAATGGAGGGAAAAAATATTTAACGATTGCATGCGTATTTGTTTGAGTGTCTGCTGTAGACGTCCCTGTGATTGAACCGTTACTATAGAAACAATAACATGTAAGCGATAACTGTTCATATAATATGTACTATAATAATGTGTTAGCATTAATGCTGTATTAGCTGATTGAGAGTCTGGCCAATCAGAATCCAGAATAGAGCTGTGTGTCGATTTAATCGATTTTTTCCCGATGTAGCCGATCTTTTGTCGGTCACTTCAGTTAATTGACTCGATGGGTCAGTATTTGATTCTGAATCGATTCAATTATTTAGCTAAACTTGCACATATCAAATGCTCTAAACGTCTTAAGCTAATATAAAAATATACGACAGCAAACCGCTCCAATTATCCACAGATACTCCAGTTCTGTTTTGCGAGAGTATCGCTTCCACTTTCTTGGAGTTCATGAGCGCTGTGTGTGTGTATGTGTGGTGCAGCGCTGCCACCTACAGGCCTGGAGTGTGGAGCGGGACTTTGCTGCTTTGCGCGAGACGTGACAGTAAAACTATTAGCAAAACAAATTACACCAGGGTTCAGTGTTTGTTAGATAATTTTAGTAGTTTGTAAGAATTTAAACCCTGGAGGAAATATATGAGACAAATCAGACAGATGAATCGAATCAAAGATCAAATACATCTCTGGCACAGAAGACATTTTTTTTAATTAATTAAGAGATTTTACTCAGATTTTACTCATCACAGAACTGTGTTCTGTTATTCTGCACAATGAAAAGTCCCGCTTTGACTCGAACGCCTTCCGTAATAATCCGGTAACGATCCTGAGTCGTGAGTTTGAGCTTCACTTCCAGACTAAAATGTCATTCCAGGTCTCTTGAAATCGATAGTAATTAGCCACGATTAGCCGTCACACATCCACATCGTCCACGTCGTCCGCGGCTGTTAATCACGTTTAGCTGTTAGCGCCTTACCGAGTGTGTGTGTGTCTGTGGGTGTGTGTGTGTGGGTGTGGGTGTGCGAAACTCAGGCTTTCCTGTTGGAGCGTGGAACATGCTGTCTCGTAAAGGTCTATTAATTAGTTTGGAGGAGTGTTGATGGTCTCGCACACACACACACACACACACGCACACACACACACACACACACACACACACACACACACGCATGCACAAACACATGCATACACACATACGCATTTTTATATTGACATTCCTGGCTTGGCAGAAGGTTGACAGCTTCACGTGGCATCTTTTAAACAAGCAGAATAACGATGTTCAATTATTAAGAAGTTCTGCAGTGCAGTGACACTCGAGCATCACTCAGAAGTGTGTGTGTGTGTGTGTGTGTGTGTGTGTGTGTGTGTGTGTGTGTGTGTGTGTGTGTGTGTGTGAGAGAGAGAGAGAGAGAGAGAGAGAGAGAGAGCAGAAATGTTGAGTTGAGAGGTGTTCCATTCTGCATCTTTTTGCTCTCACACACACACACACACACACACACACACACACACACACACACACACTTGCCCTGCAGAGGAGATGATTCTTCGACTGAAAAACTGTGGGTGAAGCCTGCAGGGAGCGCGACCGTAAGTCACTCTGCGCTGGCAGGAGAAAAGCCTCCGAGCCTCAAGGTTCCTGTCGAGAGCTGGCAACCGGGCCGGACTGTAACGCTGAACGTTTCTGTAATATTGATTTACCCTTTTTAATTTACTCGAACTGGACCGGGCTCGGGAACGGAAGAAAAAAAAAATTTATTCAGCCGGCTCGGATCGGGGAAAGTGCTCGCTCATGATTTCTGCAGAGGTTGTGCTGAATCGGTGCTAAAAACAAACGCAATATTCGCAAATTAGGGAAAGTGCAGAAGTGTAAACGTGTGTGTGTGTGTGTGTGTGTGTGTGTGTGTGTGTGGACGTGCACGTTCGGTGTGCTCTGCATTACCCAGTACATTATAATTCCCACATCTTGTCTCTGCTGTACGATATTTTCAGAACTTTATTTTAAGGCTCTTCATAACACATTCATGAACGTTGCATTAATATTTTATAAAGCAATAATGGAGGATTTATGTAAGGCTGAGATCAAAAGCTGCGAGACGACAAAACATTTTATGAAGTGCATCACTTTGTCCTTACATCAATGACAGGAAAGTATTAATGATCTCTCTGGCCTGAATTTTTTATTATTTTTTTTATTTTTTTAGAATGTTTTGAAGACATGACTGTTTATAACGGCGACCCCTAGAGGTAGGAGTGTAAGGAGAGGCGTTACGGAAAACGTGCAAAAACACACAAGGTTAAAAAACAAGCAGTTATTTGTTTTTCACCTTCACATGGAATCACAGACCGGCGTCTCATTTACTGGTTTGTCACCCGTAGGTTTTCTGGAAAGCTGTATCTTTGACTCCGCCGTAAATCACACATGGGCAAGTGGGTGGAGCAAGAACCACCTGGCCCTCATTTATGCTAACTAGATAGGATTCGCATTTGATTGAACTCGTAGTCCACACCCTACACGTCCTGCATTTCTTGTGCAAAGTTAAACTCCAAGTTCAACGATTTCGGTTAGCTAGTTAGCTGTGCACACAGCTAGCGGTTTGACGCCTGCAATGCAGCTGTCACTCAAATCAACCACTCCCCTAATTATGTGTCATTTTATGGCTTGGTATTATTTTAACTGATGAGTTGTTATAAAAATGCATCCCTGTACAGTAAACATGTTTATTTCTGTTGTCAAGTTGTTCTATGTTGTAACATGTGGCTCTATGGGGATTGACTCACTTTTGGAGCCCTAGTGGACATTCAAGGAACTGCACATGGAAAATGATTTAGATATGTATCGTAAAAATGATTTAGTTATGTGGGAATTCATGTATCGCCACAACTATTGCAAATTTTCTTCTTCTTTTTTTTTTTTTTTAAATTGTTTTATTAAATGTTTATATGTTTCCATTTGAGTTGGTAAAATGTTGCAGTTCCTCTATGATCCTACAGGTGGTGCTCTAAACTGTTCACACATTGGCAGGAGCACAGCACCCTGTGTGGTAGGGGTGAATTATTTGGCCAATTTGTTTAGAATTTTATCAAAACCTTTATCATTTTTTAAAATGATTTTACCAGGTGATGATGTCATATCAGGTGCTTCCTGGTGATTCTCAGACCTATTCATTACTGCATGTGAATGAACAGGTGTATACAGTAGTGAGTTATGTACTGTACTGTATATTGTGCACGAGATAATGCATTATCATATTATATAAAATAAAAGAATAGGAAGAAAATTTGAAACATAATATGATAATGTTATAGAATATTGTTTTTCAAAAAGGCAAAAGTGATATAAGAACAAATCTCTCTGAAGCTTAAATACAAATCAAAACGAGTTGTAAGGTTCTTAGTGACTGCGTGTCCAGTAGATATGATTTTAGTGCGTGTGTGTGTGTGTGTGTGTGTGTGTGTGTGTGTGCTGTTCAGAACGTCTCCCCTAGTCCAGGCTGTTTTTTCTGATCCTGATCCTGAAGTTAAAAACATGATTATTCTCCTCACACAGCAGCTTCGACACAAACACCCCGCTGTTTCTTTCAATTCCCCTCCTGCGGTTTGACGTCACGCTGCTGTTTTTTTTCCCAGATTCCCTTCAGCAGCTCCTTTTCTGCCCTGACATTTCCGATTCTTCTGAACGAGTGGCAGCGTTTCTGGATGTGAACTGTAAGAGTTTCCGCATCTAACAAAAAAAACCCCCAAAAAAACCCTGAATTATTCAGAGGTTCAGCGGAGGTTCAGCGGCGGATGTTAAAGTTCTGTCCTAGTGGCTGAAAGGTGATGAGTTCAAATCTCAGACTCCCAGAGAGTAGATACTGCCGCTCATCATTCGAGTCCGGAGCGATGGTTCTGTCTTTAGCAGGGTGTAATAATAATACGCCGGCGTTTCTATAGTTACAGCACGTACACATGAAGGGGGAACGGTTACATAGTTACATTTCTATAGTAACAGTTACATTTCACATTAAACGATATGATGACGTCTGCTATATCGAGATGTTAGTTTATCAGTTTCCAGTGTTAAAACTAAGACTTTAAACAGGACCTTTGATTTTTTTTTGTTATGTTTAGAGATACATACAGTCTTACAGTACAGTAAGGGTCTCCAGTGAGAAAAAAAAAACATGAAAAAAAAAACATGAAAAAAAATCTGTATTGCCCAGTGCTTAAACATGCCAATTTGATTTCTCCCATGTTGTGACCTCATATAAGAAGATGCCCCCAGATCCCTGACTTGACTTTGATGTTCTCTGAAGGGGGCGTGGCTCAGTAGTGGCTCATTTGCATAGAAACACTATGTTTGGTATCAGAGGAGCAAAATAAATATCATTTGAGGTTTGAATATACATTTTTCAGCTGGAGCATTAACCTAAGCGTTACCTTGTAAAAAAAAAAAAAGTACAATATGGGACCTTTAAGTTTTCCGCCCCCTACAGGTCAAAGAATTTAATGCTTCTTTGAGTTTTTCTCCATTTTATTCTTTTTGATTTTGTGAAAAAGAATAAAGAGCAGTTGGCAGTTGGCTATAGCGTGATTGAGAACGCAAACTCACTTGTTTTATTATAACTAAGCAAAACTATAAACGTATCAGAAGTACGAAGTCATTTCTTAATTAATAGAAAATGGCGAGGCTGCGTGGCGGAGAAATCAAACAGCTCGAGACGTCTTTTTGCTTACGTAACGCCGCATGCATGAGATTTGTTCCAGGAGTCAGAGATTACGTTAAAGCTGTCCTTGTTTTAAAAATAGTCCTGAGCATTAGGTGTGAAAAATGTGCAGTGCGTCTCGTTCAGGGGCGCGCGTAATTAGAAGTCCAGACTTTGGTTTTTTGGAAATGCCACGGACCTGCTTAACTCTAATGTGCTTTTAATCTGAAAATAAATTGGAGTCATTCTTCACGAATCCTGCTCCAGTTTCCCTACTGTGTGTGTGTGTGTGTGTGTGTGTGTGTGTGTGTGTGTGTGTGTGTGTGTGTGCCAGCCAGCAGGTGTGTATGTGTGTGTGTGTTTTGTTCTCCGTCGCTCTGTGCAGTTTCAGTTCAGCGTTGCCAAAAGCGATGGAAGAGGAATTGTGGAAGCAGAGCAAAGAATCTGTGGAATTAAATTACAGCAAAGAAGCGGAATAACACTCTGACAATAAGGAGTTTATGAGGCATATGATACATGACATAAAGCTTTATAGTTAGGTGCAAAAGTTTGTGTACCCCTTAGGACAAAATGGGAATGACCGCGGTGTAGCAGAAGCATGAAATCTGATGAAAGCATGCTGAGCTAAAAATGCTCTGGAAGTCTTCCTCTTCTTCCTCTTCCTCTTCCTCTTCTTCTTCTATTATTACTATTTAACAGATCCATTTGTGGACGTCCTCCGTTTCCTAATTAGAGTCATTTTAGCACCCATCTCACACACACACACACACACACACACACGCGCACACACACACACACACACACACACACACACCACATCATGACTTGCCGCTCCTTTAACACTGATTTAGTAGTTGTCATGGCAACAAAACAGCAAAGTCTCTCCCAAACTCTGAAACTGATGTCCCCGGTTCTCGCGTCAAGGCCGTCGTTTTGTCCTGGAAAAAGGAGCCGGTTTGCGCCGCGGTAACGCATCCGTGATACGGTTCAAGCCTGGGAAAAGAAAGAAAAGAAATATGATATGTCAGTCTTTATCCTTCTTTGTCTCTGAGCCAAGGCCTTGGGTGTACCAGAACTTCTTTATGTGTGTGTGTGTGTGTGTGTGTGTGTGTGTGTGTGTGTGTGTGTGTGTTAGAGTAGCGTTATCTTCACACTGTAATGTGAATTTAAGGCTCCGCTCCGGTACCTTGACTCCGGCGCTGTGATTATAACGAATCGCTGCCATTCTGCCGTAATGTGGTGTAAAAGACGTCTCTGGAATCCATTACGTTCACATCCGAGAGACGCTTTCATCTAAATTGAGTTTTAATGTTATATACGGAGCTCCGATCAGATTTTTTTCCTCCTTTTCTTAAAGGCCGATTTTCAGCCTAAACGCTTAATAACGGCGTCGCTGAACCTGAGCAGAGAGGATTTAAAGTTCTGCAAGTATCGCGTTGCCAACTCAGCACTGGAGTCTCAATAATTCGTGGATAAATCAGATCTAAACGCCGGTTCTGTAGCTGTCCTGGCAAGCTCGATGTGAGCCCTTTTCCCAGATTTACCCATGATGCATTGTATTCTTTTTTTTTTTTTACTCAGAGCCAGGCGTTGCTGATAAACAGCTCCCCAACCACACCCGATATCTGAGCACTAGATTAAACCATCTGACTGTATAAAGACGGAGTTGTCTCACAGTCTAAGGTAAGGGACATTTGGGAATTCGGAGACCCGCCCACACACAAACTCCGCCCACTCTTCCCAGGTGGAAAAGGTAACCGTGTGCAGGAAGGTGCGCAGAAAAACGTTACGATAGATAATGCCTGAAGAAGGCACGCCCCCTGGAGGCGGGACCTGTACGTTCACAATCAGTTTACTTGGTCGTTTACAGGACAAGCCCCAAGCGGCTTATTGAACATTTCCTGGACGTGATAAACTACAGTATGAACTTGATTTACGAACGCTTGATCAAAAAATGGTCCGACCCTGTAGATTCAACTTCTGAGATTGAGGATGAATTGATGCGGACGCTGCGGGTCATGTCGCGAGTTTAGAATCAATAATAATGTAAAAAAATTATACAGTTTATACAGTTAAAGCATATACATTGTTCAATGCTTTACATTTTGTTGTTAGTTGAATTAATAAACGTTTCTATTCAGCGGTGTCTCAGAGCACGGTTCAGCGCTCCCAATCAGAAGGTCATGAGTTCACATCCAAGGATAAGCTTTGTTACACTCTCGTCATACTCTTCTGCTCTTCTACTGTGTGCCAGCATTCAAACATCTAACTACAGTATATAAAGACATCAAAGACATCAAATTGCTTTGGTTTAAGTATTTCATTTCAACAACCTAGGAGTATTAAATTCATAATTTAATAATATTTAATAATTGAACATTCATGTCAGATTTGTGTGGCAGTTACAAAAAAAAAAAGACTTAAAATATGTTAAAATAAATGTCGTTATACAGTACGTTCATTTTTGTATTCTATTCAGTCCGTATTCATTCATTCATACGTATTGTGATTGTGATTTAAACTACAATATTTATTTAATATTCTACATATATAATATTTAAAATACAATATTTATTATTTACTAAATTTTCTATTTTGTATTCAAATGTGTTTATTGAGGCTAACAGCAAATAATGGTGCAAATGATCTCATTAAGAGGTTTAATGAATGTTTAACAATATTTATTTATTCATCACCTGATAATTATAATTTTTTTTTATTTTAAAAAATACTATTGACAAACTCGACAGAGATTCCCGACTTAGCATATATCCCTGTTATAAATTAAAACCTTTTGGGATTAAATAATGGCGTAGGCCCATAGTGCAATTAACATTATTGTGCAATCAGTCCGATCCGTGTGACGTACTTCCGACCCTGTACAATGCTGCTCTGTCATTCGTGCTCTTCTTCTTCACTTCTGGTCGCTAGCTAGCGGGTTCTTGGTGGCTCTTTCACAATGACTGCACATAAAAAAAGTGTCACATTTCACTGACATAACAACGGCTAACAAAAAGAGTTAAACAGTTAAACGCTAAAACACAAAACGCTAACAATGTAGCTGATTTAAATCACTTATATTATTAAGACATAAGATTACCTAACTTAAGCACATAACGCGAACATGTACACTGAAAGGAAACTAGCGTCTGATATTATTACAAATCCGGTGAACATCCGTCATGTTCAGTTTGGGGAGCTCCTGCAGACATCTGATGATGATGAGGAAGATGATTGTAATAATGGTGATGATGATGATGATGATGATGATTATGGTTATGATGATGGTGGCGGTGACGATTATTGTGATAATGGTGGTGGTGGTGATGATGATGATTAAGCTCATGAAGATGATGATTATGGTGGTGGTGATGGTGATGATGAAGATGATGGTGATGATTAAGAACATGAAATAGATGATTAGGGTGATGATGGTGGTGATGATGATGATGATGATAATGATGGAGGTGGTGATGATGATGATGATAATGATGGAGGTGGTGATGATGGTGATGATGATGATGGAGCTGGTGATGATGATGATGATGATGATGATGATGATGATAATGATGGTGGTGGTGATGATGATGATGATGGAGGTGATGATGATGATGATGATGATGATGATGGAGGTGGTGATGATGATGATGATGATGATGATGATGATGGAGGAGGTGGTGATGATGATGATGAAGGTGGTGATGATGATGATAATAACGATGATAGTGGTGATGGTGATGATGATGATAATGATGATGGTGGTGGTGATGATGATGGTGATGATGATGATGATGATGATGATAACGATGATGATGATGATGATGGTGGTGATGATGATAACGATGATGATGATGATGATGGTGGTGATGATGATGATGATGATGATGATAATGGTGGTGATGATGATGATGGAGGTGGTGATAATCATGGTGATGATGATGATGATGATGTTGATGATGATGGTGGTGATGATGATGACGATGACTATGATGATGATGACAGTGATGATGACAGTGATGATGATGATGAATGTGTTGACGGTGTTTCATGATTATGATGATTGTGATGATGTTCATTATGGGGATTAATTTTTAATGTTTGTTGCTCGGATACGTAACTAACTAAATGACTAAAAGTGTGGTGATGATGATGATGATGATGATGATGATGATGATGATAACGATGGTGATGATGATGATGATGATAACGATGATGATGATGGTGGTGGTGATGATGATGGTGGTGATGATGATGGTGGTGATGATGATGATGATGGTGGTGATGATGATGATGATAATGGTGGTGATGATGATGATGGAGGTGGTGATAATCATGGTGATAATGATGATGATGATGATGATGATAACGATGATGATGGTGGTGATGATGATGATGATGATGATGGTGGTGATGATGATCGTGTTGATGATGATGACGATGACTATGATGATGATGACAGTGATGATGACAGTGATGATGATGATGATGATGATGATGAATGTGTTGACGGTGTTTCATGATTATGATGATTGTGATGATGTTCATTATGGGGATTAAGTTTTAAGGTTTGTTGCTCGGATACGTAACTAACTAAATGACTAAAAGTGTGTGTGATGATGATGATGATGATGATGATGATGATGATAACGATGGTGATGATGATGATGATGATAACGATGGTGATGATGATGATGATGATAACGATGATGATGATGATGGTGGTGATGATGATGGTGGTGATGATGATGATGATGGTGGTGATGATGATGGTGATGATGATGATGATAATGGTGGTGATGATGATGATGGAGGTGGTGATAATCATGGTGATAATGATGATGATGATGATGATGATGATGACGATGATGATGGTGGTGATGATGATGATGATGGTGGTGATGATGATCGTGTTGATGATGATGACGATGACTATGATGATGATGACACTGATGATGATGATGATGATGATGAATGTGTTGACGGTGTTTCATGATTATGATGATTGTGATGATGTTCATTATGGGGATTAAGTTTTAAGGTTTGTTGCTCGGATACGTAACTAACTAAATGACTAAAAGTGTGAAAATGTTGAAAATTGTAAAGAATCCACTTTAGTCTGCGTAAAGAAAAGAAAGAATAAAAGAGGATTAGAAACAAACTCCTATGCCATTCAGGGCTCGTTTGTTTACTGTGATCCGGTCAGTTCTTGTCAGATTCCATGTGAAAATGTAAATTATTACAGGGAGCTGAAAGGTCGGGGCTTCCTCTGTCAGGCGCGGTGGAAATCACCCTCCACTGTTTGATATCTCAATCAAGCATTTCCAACATTTAGACTGATCCTCACCCTGCGTGCCCCCATTCCAGACTCTGTGTGTGTGTGTGTGTGTGTGTGTGTGTCTGTACATCACCACGGCGTGTTTCCCCAGAACATCTGCTCTCTCAGCGGGCCGCGAGCCGCGTGTTTCCTCGTCGGTCTGCTCTCATCTCTAAACACTGGCTGTGTGTGAGGACATTACGGCGAAGTCATGTGCTGGTTCTGTATCTCCAGCTCCCCACAGTTCCATCGCTCTCGGCCAAATGCCTACACTTTATTATTCAAATTGGATAATGGGGGGAGTGTCGAACGCTCCTGTGCCGCAATTCAGCCGCCTGAAGCACGACTGATGAAACTCTATCTGTAAAACTGTGAAACTCAGGCTGCTGCCGTGCACGCGTCTAATGACGTTATTTTTTTCATTAAAAAAGAGGACAGTTATGTTAATGGTGTCTGAGTAGGAGTAAAGATCACTAAGTGTGTGTGAGCGCGAGAGAGACAGAGAGAGAGAGAGAGAGAGAGATGGCAGCTCTTGAATTCATAATAAACTAGCGTTAGGACGCGTTGTTGACGGTTACAGGGTTTGTAGAAATAGTTAAAAGGTTAAAGTTAAAAATAAACCGATGAGCTTTAATGTTATTATTTCAGGTTGAATCCCACGTACTGATCGGACCGCTGTGGATGTGTTTGCTCCCCGTGTTTTATTCCTGCTTTAATTAGCACCACGGTTTGGGAACATATGAGACAAACTGGTTTTAAACTTCCTGCGTGAAGAATGAAGATACATTGATCCGTCCAATCATCTGTGAACATTCAGTTTTTTTTTCAAAAGTTCCAGTTACCTTTTATCGAGTAATCCATGCTGTCGCGTGTTTATTGGTGTTTCTTGAGGATTTGTAAATGCATCGTGCTCGTTTCTGTGTTTTCCGCGTCCTCTGTGTATTTATCGTATCTCGATTCCCGCCTCTGTGTGCATGGAGTTTGCATGTTCTCCGCGGTGCTTGATGGGTTTCCCCCGGGTCCTCCGGTTTCCTCCCACGGAACAAAGACATGTAGGTTAGGTTAATTGACGTTCCCAAATTGGCCGTACACACACCTATGAGATGCGCGCACATACACACACAAACTCTCTGCGCACACATGTCATTCCAGAGTGATGGGCGTGTCAGGGTAAGAAGGCCATCATGCATAGTGTCCAAGCCTCTGGGGACGGTGTTATGATCTGGTGTCGCTTCAGTCGCTCAGGTCGAGACTCGGCAACGTTATGTGGCGATAGCATGAAGTCACATGACCACCTGAATGTACTGAATCACCAGCACATCACATCTAAGGAGGGTTTCTCGCCGCTGATGGCACGCGCCATATAGAGTGTGACTGAGTGGTTCTGGGAGCTTGAGGAGAGATTTTATTGAGAAATCATTTAAGGAAGGAGTCTCTAGCGTCTGCACTTTGTAGCAGTTTGAGGTAAAGTGGTGAGTTTTTAAACATCTTCAGAAGAGAAGTTTACTCTTGGCCGTTTCTGTAACGCAGTAACCTGGATGTGTGGTTGGTTGTTGTTTTGTCCTCCTCTCCATCACACCACACTGTCCTGTCACTGAAGACTTCCCTGTTGCGGAGGTTTGTACTGTACGTGAGCAGGGGAACTGGATGTGGGGGAGTTTACGGTAATTGGAAACGACCCTATTCTCTAATTCAGGCGTCCCGAGAGTTCACCGTGTGCCCTTGTGTTTCACTCTCGATGTTTTCATTAAACAGCCGAGTCTGAAAAAAGGATCGACTGGAGAGAGCGTTCTGAATTCGGTCTTTATGGCGGGGTAATAAGCCTCTTAGAGACGCAGCGTGTGCAGGCCTGAGACAGCATTACCCTCACTTAAACAGAGAGACACATTCCAGAGCAAATTATGGCATCAAAGCTATTTCACGTTCGCCGAGTGCAATGACATACTGTACAATTACATTTAGGATCAGAATGTATGTGTAAAGCAAACAGTGAGGGCGGCTGAATACTATAAAAAAAAAGAGCATGCAGCGTGTCTGTGAGTCTGAAGAAGCTCAAAGACAAATATCAGGATATGGACAACTAAATGAACAGAGCAAAGAGTACGCTCCTCTGAAGATCCTGAAAACATGAAAGCTGGAGATTTACCTCTGATGGCTGTAAATGCTGACACTGGAGACTCCTTCCATTCATTTTACCCGTTCACTGTCTATACTTATCCTGTATTCAGGGTCGCGGGGGGCCTGGAGCCTATCCCAGGAGACTTGGGGCACATGGCAGGGTACATCCTGGACAGGGTGCCAGTCCATCACAGGATTAACCTAACCACAAGAACCTAACCTGCATGTCTTTTGGACTGTGGGAGGAAACCCACCAAGCACGGGGAGAACATGCAAACTCCATGCACACAGAGACGGGAATCGAGCCTGGCCGGGGATCGAACCCGGACCCTGGGGGTGAAAGGCGACAGTGCTAATCACCACACCACCGTGCCGCCCGTTAATGTCAGTACGCAATGTTAATATACAAATAAAGTTGAGTAATGTTGCATAAATCTCCCCTTATAGAAAACTGAAATAAATAAATACACAAAGAATAAAAAATGAACAGACAGATAGATAGAGAAAAGACAGAATGAAAGAGTAAATGAAAGAATGAATAAAAGAAAGAAGAAACCAAAGAATTGCAGGACAGAAAGTAAGAATAAAATTATAGAAGGATGGATGGATGGATGGATGGATGGATATAAATAATTAAGTACTGAAAGTAATAGAAAAGTAAACAGACAGACAGATAGATAGATAGATAGATAGATAGATAGATAGATAGATAGATAGATAGATAGATAGACATAAGTACTGAAAGAAAAAGAAAGAAAGAAAGAAAAATAATTAAAAAAATAATAATAAACTAAACAGATAGATAGATAGATAGAATTAACAACCAAAAGAAAGAAAATTTGAACGAAAAAAAATAAATCGATAGCTAGATGGATGAATAGATAGAATTAAGTACTGAAAGAAAGAAAGAAAAAAGAGTGGATAGTAATATGACAAAGAGCAAAAAAGGACATAAATAAAATATTGATATTAAAAATAAAGTGTAAATTAAAAGTAAAGCTGGACGAACAATGTTATTTTTAAAAGCTATTGAAAGTCCGTACTTTTAAAATGAAAGAAAATAAATCATGTATTAAGTGAATAACGAGGTGAGGAGAGAGCTCCGGGGTGCGTGGGGAATAACGGCATCCTGACTCCTGACTCCAGCGCATTGATTTATAAACAAGAGGTCGATTCAGGGGGTAAGTGAGGACAGGTCCGGTGTTCCGACAAGAGCCTCCAAACACTCGATTATCATGCAAATGGAAACGGAATGAGCGCATGGAGCGGGCCGAGGGAACCCGACCTCTCCGTGAGACCTTCACTGTGTGTAAAACCATCATTTACATGGTGAAGCACGGCCACCACGCTGCAGAGCCTCGACCACGCAGCCGGCAGGAAATAAACAGGGTCCGGGACAACGAACGACTTCCTCTTCCTCCTTCTGGACTCCGGGAGCACAGAGTCTCCTCTTTGTCCTTTTCATGGGATAGAAGGAGGGTTTTTAATAGAGAGGAGGAGTGGAAACTAGAAAAGATAGCACAGGGAGAAAAAAGAAGGAACGAATAATCGACAGGCAGGCAGACGGATGGTCAGATGAGCAGCCAGGCATATACAGTATGAAAGAGATAAAAAAGGAAAATGACAAAAAGA
>QNUK01000233.1:0-35000 GCA_013621035.1 Clarias magur | reverse complement strand
AAACAGTCAGAAGATTGACGGAATGTTAGAAAGAAAGAAAGAGACTCTGTTTTCCATCTTATTAATTTAAAGACATAGAGCCTGATAAAAGACGTGAGAACAGGAACTAACTCATTTCATGGACATTCCACCACATTAAATGTGACTATAAATAAATAAAAATGATGTTTTCTTTTTAAATGAATCGTGATTAATGGCTGATTGCAGCAGCGTGAGAGAAATGAAAGAGTTTATTATTCCTGAATCTCTAGTTTGTATGTGAAGTGCTTCGGATAATTCACTTTGATTCTCCCGGCAGCGATGCGCGATCTCCCGAGGGATTTGTGACGAAGCAGTGGAGAATTCCCGTGAAATCCCAGACGGCGTGTGTAGCACCAGCCTTTGTGGGGATATTGAACAAATCTCTCATTTCAGAAAGTTCTTTCCTTCTGCATCAGAAAGTTACATCAGAACGAGGCACCTGGAAGTAGAAGAGCGAACATAAAAAAGTGTCCCGTCATCGAGTGTGTCGCTGTGAATGATTAATACACTCCTGAACGCGGCGTGTTTGGTCTCGCGGCGCAGGGAGACATGTGCTTTTAGATAAACATCAGTCTGATGACTTTAATGCAAGTGATGAAGTTCAGGAACATGTGTGTGTGTGCTCATGTGGGATTATATCGCTCACTAGTCCATGATTCGCAGAGGTGAGAGTGATACTTCAGAGAGATACTGGAGTGTGGAGGGGGAGAGAGATGAATGGTGATAAAGAAAAATGAAAGAATGAAAGAGAAACGAAAGAATAAAATAAAGGAGGGAGAATAAAATGAACATAAAAGAAGAGGAAAAAGAAAGAAAGAAAGAAAGCTACGAATGTAAACAATAAAAGAGAGAAAGGAAGAATAAGAACATCAGCAAGAAAAAGAAATAAAGATAGAACTTAAAGAGAAAAGTACAGGAGAGAGGGAATAAAGAGGAAGGAGCTGCATCCTCATTCATCTTCATCATCCTCATTATCTTTATCTACCATCACCATCATCCTAATCATATTCATTAAGATCCTAATCTTCATCATCCCTACTCATCCTCATTGTCTTTATCTTCCTAACCATCTTCATCAGCAGCCTCCTCATCATCCTCATCGTGCATATCATCCTCATCAACATCCGCATCATCATCATCATCATCCTCATTGTTCTCCTCCTCATATTCATCATCACCTGCCACGTGTCTCTTTTGTGCGTATGTGAACTCGATTTCTGTCGTAGCCTGAGTGTAGACATGATCAAAGCCTCCAGAAGAATACACGTATCCTCTACGAGACGTCGTTTACGGTTTAACAGGATGTTTACGTCTGTCGGTTTTTTTTTTTTTTAAATCTCTATAAAACGAATGTAAAATCGTGAAGTAGATTGTGAACAATAGAAGGAATGAAGCAGCTGGAAAATTCTAATGAGCTTCGCGACGAGTAAAAACAGGATGATTTTAAAAAGCAGACAGATTTACAATGTTTATTACGAAACAAGAAGAGTTTAAAAAGAAAGCACAGAGCTGTAGAAGACGCACGAGTTGTGTGACGGACAGATGCTCAGTAACAGGCTGCGTTACCGCGGATGTAGTAAGAGAGAGACTCGCGCGGCCGACGCTCCACTGCCAATAAACTGACTATAATTATCATTGATATGGTGAAGTTTTCTGTGAGGTGACGTACGTTTATCTTCTTTAACACCTTTAAGACACACACACACACACACACACACGCTCAGTGTGTTAATTGGTCTCAGTGGAAGCGTTGAGGGAGGCTTCCAGCTTTGTGTCTCTGAGAAGGTGATGAGGATAAAGAGGGTCAGGAAGGCTCGGCTAGAGCATAAACACACTGCGCTCTTCACCCCGTGACCTTATGACTTCATGAGACGGGTCGAGAAAGCACACACACCTGGCTGAGGAACCTCACTGCCTCTGTGTTTCTGCTTTAATCAGAGCGGGAAGGATAAAAAAGGGAAAGGCAAAAATCCTCGAAATTAATAAATTATGAAAGGAGCTTAAAAAGCTTAAAAGAAAGAAAAAATTCAACAGGACAAAAAGAAAAAAAAGGAGAAACAAGTAAAGAAAAAGAAGGAAAGGGGGATGACAAAAACGCAGGTAAGATAAGAAGAGAAAATGTGGGGAAATAGGCAGGAACATGAATAGAAAAGAAAGAAAAGAGAGATTTGAAGTGAAGAGATTTGACGTGAAGGACACGAAAGTAGGCAAGGAAAATAAAAATGAAAAAGTAAGCTGGGATGGAGGAGAGAGGGAGGGAGAAAAGGGACGTAAGATAAGAAAATAACACGAAGAAAAAGGAAGGAATGAACATAAGAGGAGAAAGACGGACAAATGAAAGAAAGAAAGAAAGAAAAATGTAGAAAAAGGAAGGAAGGAAGGAATAATAAAGGGAGGTAAAAGAAAAAAAGAAAAAATTACAAACAGAAAAGTCTGAGTAAAGACAGGCAAAAAGCTGAGAAAAAAGAAAAGTGATCAAAAGAAAGGAGAAGAAGAAGGAGAAATCAGGAAAAACCTGTCAGCCTCTGATTGTACAACATAAACCTGAGTGTGTGTGTGTGTGTGTGAGAGAGATACTAGCCCCTAGCTTGTGGCTAACAGAACAGACGCGTTAGTTCCTGCTGATGGCGGCCATGTTGGCTCGGGGGAGGGGCAGACATTTCCCACTGCCAACACGGTTACAGGAGTGTTTAACACTCAGCTAACACACTCACACACACACACACACACACACACACACAGCAGCCGTAACGCTCAGGTGTCACACTTCGCTCCTCTTCCCTTTAAACTCTCCATGACTCTGATCGAGGGGGAAAAAAGCCTCATGATGTCATCAATCTGATCAGCGAGAGCGTGATTTACAGCTTCGCCTCTTTCGTTTAATGACGTTACACAGGTAGATGGAAATACACTCTACACACAAACTGACACACACACACACACACACACACACACATCTTTTTTTATCATCAGCGGATGTATTTCTGCTAGCGTGTGCTGAAAACAGCATGAAGAGCAGGAAGAACGTTGAGGGGATTGATCGTGTTACTCTGGTACAGTGTCTGTAGAAACACACACACACACACACACAGCTGTACATCGGCACACAAATGAGTGTATTGATTGTGTATCATGTTGTGAGCTACTGTATAAATCAGATCAAATTGTGTGTGTGTTTCCATATTCTGCATGAGCGCTCACACACCTTCACCTTCGTCTGGAAGGAAAGATAGAGAGAATGTGTGTGTGTCTGTGTATGTGTGTGTGTGTGAGAGAGAGAGAGAGAGAGAGAGTATTACATATGCTTCATACTATATCAACAGATACACAAATAAAAAAACATAAATGAATAACTAATCTCATCGTTCCTTCCTTTCTGCCCGTCTTCTCTCAGCTTCAGCATCGTAACCATGGTTACTAATATGTCTATATATTTAATGCAGTAAAGTTATACTTGAAATATATACTAAATATAAAATATACTTGAATATTTTAACAAAACCAGAAAGCTTGCTATTTTTTTTTTTTTATTCAGCATTGGACAATAATAATAATAATAATATGTGTATTATAGTGTAATTATGTTACATGGTTAAAAAAGGTGTTTTTGTCACTTTTTTCAATTTCAAACATTTGTTACATGTTGAATGTTTAATGCAGGGAAGGCAAATCACACAATTATGTATAACAGACAGCAGGTGGCTGACCTTAATTATCACTGAACACTGTTGAAAAAAAATGATAAAACCATTCCATCTGTAAAACCAGCATCCAGTAAAACCAGGAAGAATGAAATTTAGATTAATAATGCTGTGTATTATGTAAAATTCGTTATGAAATCAAATATTAAAACTCTTTACAGTAGATACAGTATGATCATCTATAAACTACAAATAACGGCGATTATCCAATCAGAATTCAATATTATAACGCGCTGCATGTTAAATTGCATGTTCTGTTTTGATGGCTCCAAGTTGATTTTAATTAAGCTCATATTTTGATAATAAACCTGTTCTTAAAAATGTGACGTATTTCACAATCATTTTGTATGTTTAACTGTAGTCCCCCGCAGTCCCCCCCCCCCCCCAACATCATCACCACCACACCACCAAAAAAAAATACTTGACCACACCATCCACCTTGAATTTTTTTTAGAACTCAACCACTGTACACACCACAAATGTAGGCAACGCAACGGCATACAGAAAGGTAGAAAAACAGTATAATGTATATTAATATAATACTAATAACATTATAATATGATCATATATATCAATATATAAAGTACAGCAATTAATTAAGTATTAAAATATTTATACACGTTTTTCCTCTCCTGAAGTGTGTATAATTTTTTTCACTGACTCTGTACATCCTCTAATAAACATACTGTATGCAAGTAAAGTACATATACTTGAAATATATACAGTACTTATGTACAGTAATGAGGTAAATGCACTCAGTTATTTCCCGCCTCTGCTTTTTTGCATTATCTCTGCTTTCACTTAATAATCCCTCGTTAGCATGAGTCAATTTTAGATCTAAATTGCTAGCCAAGCTAAACTTTAACATGTGTGACCTTCGTTCATAGGAGGTCATTCTGAGGACTCCAGGCTCCCTATGTTCCTCATATCAATATGGCACATGCATGGGAGAATGAAATCTGGGTCATATGTTCCCCAGTTCTTGGGAACTGTTCTCCCCTGGTCTATATAGTCCATCCATCTAGGAACCTCTTTAGTCCAACTAGCGACTGTGGAGGCCAATGATGATTACCACTACAATTAATTTTGTTGTGTGTAAATAGTTGCGAAGCCCTGTTCTGATTAAATAAACTGGATAATCTTCAGAAAGTTTTTTGAAATGGGTTTCATTTGTCTTGAACAGAAGAAGAAAGTTAAAGGGCAATGTACTGTATGCCTCTTCGGCAAGACACGCGGTACCTATACTGTACCCTAGTTACTGTATGGTGCTGTTAGCATTTATATATGCAATTACAATTCCAATTGCAATGATGTTCAACTACTCTAAGTAAACTCTACAATTAAAATAAATAAATACATTTGGAATTCTAGGTATTGATATTTTGGAACGGACAGGTACAGTATAGTAGGTATAGGCTTTAGTATTCTATATTCTGCAATTAACAGGTGTTTATACGTTTTTCTGTCTTTTTTTAAGAAACATAGTAATAGTACTTTTTATATTACATTTAGAAAATTTGAATAAAAATGCAAGGTTTATTTTATGTGATGTATATTTACCGTATTTTGGGGAGGTGCGCTTTTCAGAGCTACGCTGATGAATAGAGGTAAAAGCACAAAATGTCTTTAATGTATGTTAACAGAAAAATTAACTAGGGAACTTAGGACCCTGGGGACATAGGTGCGCTCCCATTTGTTGTTACCAGAGTGGCTGAACTCTTAGCATTCAGCTAGTCTGTTTCATGCTACAGTAGGTAACGTGACAGATTAGCCATCATGCTGTTGATAGTCAGATGAAGTTTTCGTCTTTTGCGCGGCAACATCGAGATATCACACTTTCATACTTTAATCCAATTTCTAAGTTTATACTTTTCTATTTTTACTCGAGAAACTTGAAGAATCTGAAGCTTTAACTTTTACCAGAGAAATTACTTTCACGAGTAATTGTGTGAAGAATTTCAGCTTGTGCGTGACTCATTATCCGGGCGAATAACGTTACATTTTTTCCATTACAAACCCTAAGGTTAGCATGAACCAATTAGCGTGTGAAGCAGTTACTTCTACAAATTGCTAGCGCTCGAATATCTGACGTGTTATTTCAGATTTCCAATATGTTTATGCTGTTTGACCACCCACCCCAACAAAAGCGGGGGGGGGAAAAAACAGTCAGGACTGGAGAAAGAGTGCTTTGGATCACTGAATTAGCATTTTTATTTTTGCCCATGGATATGAACAAAAGCTGAATTGTGTGTGTTGAATGACAGGGTGGAATTACAGAGACAATCGGCAGCTTTGGTGAATAAAGACAGAGTACAATATGATGCTCAGTTGAGGATAAAGTGCCGAAAATGTTTTCTGTAACTCTTTTTCTGTAAAAGTGTGTTTGGCTGTGATGTTCATAAGGCTACGTATCACCTACATAAGGCTCTTCATGACAACTAAGACTGTATGAATGTACAGTACAGAAGTCTTTCTCTGACAAAAATACTGACGTGAGATCTGCCATAATGTCACGTTATGACACTTGCCTGACATTAGAAAGCAATGCAGACTTACTTTGTAGGTAATAATCTGTCATAGCACACCATACAAGGCGGTTGCATGTACAAATAGCATGCTGTATAAGATTTATTAGGAAAATGACATTTTCAAGCTGAGACATTTGAAGACTTCTTAACTTCTCGTACAAAGGGAATATCAACATGGATGCATGCTTATAACACTCATATGATGCAAGGTTGCGACAATGAAATTTGACATTACACCATAATGCCAGTGCTGTTCATTTAATTTCTAAATAAAATAATGTTTATTACCTATAACATTCTTATTATTGAATAACTATTCATAAGGCTACATTATACCTCCATAGGGCATTCATGACAGCTGTTACACTGTAAATCTACATAAACATGCATAAAGTCTAACAGGTAGTCATAATGCCTCATAAGGATTTTGTTTCATTCATTGTCGAGTGATATACAGTAGATGTTTGTTGCCAAAATGTTTGTTATGACACTTGACTTATATTAGACATTATGTAGATAATAATGTGTAATACCACAGTGTGTACGGTTAATTAAGAAGATTGTTGGGACGTTTTAACTCATCATACCACTGGAAAGTCAACATTGACGCTGCTTATAACAACCTTATCATGCAAAGTTTTGACTATACTGTGGTGACAGCGTTGTTTGTTTGATTTGTAAATTGCATAAAGTGGTGTTTGCAAATAAATACTTTGCAAGTTACTCATGACATACAGTAATTGTGTAGTGGGCGGTGTTCATAACTACATGACACCTACAGCATGCAAGCCTACGTTCATGACAACTAATGCACTGTAAATCTGCACAAACACAATGTGTGAAACTTTTGTTTAATTAACTGTTGAGTGATATGCAATAGATATTTGTTGCCGTAATGTTGTGTTATGACACTTTACATTAGAAAGTCATGACGTCTGACTTTGGAGCTAATAACATGTCATAGTGCACTGTATAAGATATATCATTTTTTTTGGCAATAAAATCGTTAGCATGTCTGAAGTGAATCTTAATGATCCATACGATCCATATGCTTATAAACACTGAGCGATGTAATGACATGCCTGTGCCGTGTCTGTTTCATCTGCCTTTGACAGAGCTATGGATATTTTGTCTGCTGTTAAATCAGACATACGTTGTCAGCTCACAATGTCAGCCTTATGGCAATAATCATGTTATGTCATATCTTGTAAATAATAATAATAATAATAATAATAATAATAATAAATAAATAAAAGTGCCTAGAGCAGTAGGAATCAGCCTGTAGACTCATAGTACTTTAGTTCTAATGGCAGGCTTATGCAGGTCATGGCGCCCTACTGTATGTACACTATCATTATGTCAATTGCTGGTACATAGATTATGCTCCATTTTTCTTCATTAAAGGACAGACTCAAATCAAATCCAATCATATTTCTGTATTCATTGCAAAATGCTCCAATACCACGACAGATCTATATTCCATGAATGCTTTTTTTCATGCACTATTGACTTACTATCCTGTTATTGTTCCCCTTTCATAATGTTCTCATTTTCCCCTCTTTTATTCATAGCTTACTGTAAAACCTCGAGGTTCTCCTTTTGTTAGGTTCCACCATCAACTCATATTGATACGCTCATTTGCTAATCTCTCTGTCAATTTCCAGCCCAAAGGGACGAGAGCTGTTCCTTTAATTGAGCCTCTGAGCGATGGAAAGCGTCCATTGATTTCCCTCTCGGGTCCTGCTGGACGGTTTAAATCCCAGACTCTGGTAGTAAATCATTTTCTTTGCATCTTCTCGTCTGTCCATTGTGATCATCATCATCATCATCATCATCATCATCATCATCATCATTATTAGCAGCACCATCATTAGCATCTGTTAAATGTTTAAATGGAAATGAGGAAAACACTTCCCGAACATTCATGAATTCCTTTTCACTTTTAGTTCTCTGTTTTGTTTTGCTTTCGTTTTTTTAATTGCATGGAACCATGTGATGTTGTTTTGCTTCTGCGCTTGTCTCCGCCCTCTTCATTGGACACTTGAAGGTTAGAGACAGCAAGTAAACGGGGGATATCTTTATTGGTGTAGATATTTCTGAACAAAAAACAAACTCGGTAACTATGGCTAGAGACATGGCACTTTGCACTTTGCTAATCACCATTAGCATAAGTGTTAGCAATAGCAAGAACAGGAAAAAAAAAGAAAAGAAAAAAAAAACGTTCTTAAAAGGGATACTACGTTCTCATTACCAGCGTACTTAAGTGACTCAAATCTGATTATTTTACCCCTAATGTGACACAGATCTGATTTTTTTTTTTATTGCTGTCTGAATGCACAAATCTAGGACCATGCATAAAAAGGTACCTTTCTTACATGGCCCTAGATCCGATATATGTTCAATACTGGTCATGTGACCTCAATGCGAACGGCCAGGCAGAATTCATGTGACTGTTTCCCTCTGTGCATGTGTAGCGTGCTGGGGTCATCAGTCGGCACCGGTAGTGAGGGATTTCATAGCAGTTCAACAGCTACCAGAAATGCAAATAGTAGTGTATATGCATCAGTGCAAATATATCTAGGCATTGTGCAAATTACTGGGTGCAGGTTAAATAAGTAGTTATGTACATACAATAAATGCAGCAAATATTGTGCAACATGGCTACGCAGTGGAAACTGAATGCTATGAAGTGGAAAATAGGATATAAGTAGGAATATAAGCAGATACTATCCACAACAATTGGTAGGATATATGCGCCTGTGTGTGTGTATATATACAGTATGTGTATATATATATATATATATATATATATATATATATATATATATTATAATGCAGAGGAAGCCATTAAGATCCATTAAAGATGATTATTAGCCAGCCGTGTTCGTTTCCATCGGCCCTGCCCCTTCGCACACCAGCAGAAGGGGAGGCCGACTATCTAGTGTGCCTACAGAGTGAGTGAGCGCTCTCACGCCGTCTATAGCACATAGTGACACTGGGAAATGAAGGTACGGTCAATATTGGATCGCTGAATGTCTCTAGAGATACTGTAACAGTGTTGACCTTTTCTGTGTTTGCCCTCTTACGTCCTCTGTGTCATCATTTGTCCTTCCAGTCTTTCCAGATGTATTTGTAGATTATTTGCTGTTTTATGTTTGTACACGGTTTCCGACTCGAGTCCATCTTATCATTACAAATAATGGACGCGATGTTTCCTGCGTACTGTACATGTGTATCAAACTTTGCTATGATCTGTGGTTTTGGGGGAAGAAACTGTGTCATGCTCATCTGGGAGAACCATCAACATCAGCACGGCTTCATCGGCCCACACTGTCGTTGATTATTTGTCTGTGTCAGCACAGCCTGAACTCTTTTATTCCTTAAATGACAGACTGCTTCGTCTTCACTTCAGCAGTTTTTTAACATGTTCTTGAACCATTTTGAGAACAAAACATGACTTCCAGTTCGAGTAAATGGACATTTGGTCATAAAGCACGGAGCTTGGCGGAGACGGAACCGAACGGCTGTTGCAGCATCTGTTGACTCCGGCGTGAATCGACTGAGGTTGTCTTCATGTCTTTAGAGCGTTATTGAGGCCTGCGTTGGCACTGATTTCAGTTCTGGAAAAACATCAGTACAGCTGTATCGCAAACTTGTAGACACGGCGGCGGCTACGTTGAGGTGTGTCGGTTCAAAATGAAGCAAGTTGGCTCCTTCGTTCTTTACTCTTCCATAAATGGTGACTCGTTTTTAGCTCTTAATACGGAAACTGTCCTAAAAATATTTAATCTACTGAACCCAAAGAGGGACATGAATAAAATAAAAGGGACACCAAAAAAAAAAAAAAAAAAATACTGTCCTTGAAAAAAGAATGAGGATTGTAATTGTAATTGCGAACTAATTAGTGAGATCTCGCAAAATCCAGAGCGACTCATCACGTCTTTAATCAGCAGACAAGCGGTTACACTGCAGCACAGCGCGCATCACTGCCGCTCTTCTTAAGGATACACAGATGTGTTAAAAAAGCATACATTTAGACATTTAATTTTAGAAATGGTCTAGTGATTCATTTTTTATAATAATAATAATAATAATTATTATTATTATTACTATTATACCATCCCTCAACCATCTGCTAGAGATGACTCAATCAGGTTAACTTCAATATATATATATATATATATATAAATTCAGTAAGATATAGTGATACAAAATGTACTCTAGGGATAAACAGACCTTTTAAAAAAGTTCTCTTGCTTAAAATGAGTAAGACCAATACAAACAAACAAAAACCAATAAATAAATTAATACATACAATAGAACTGTAAAGTTGGTGTGACTGTATATTGAAGATGAACAGAAGATAATTTGAAATTTAAATGGGAAACACCCTTATATCATGAAAAAATCGTCTGCAAACAAAGTCGCGGGCACATTCAGTAAATAAATAAATAAAGCTTGTCATCATCCTGCAACAATGCCGTTTCATCAAGTGAAAGATCTTTAATGTAATCCAATTGATTTACTGTTTCTTCTTTAGAAATTGCAGTTTAATATGCAAACGAATAAACAAAAACAAAGAATACTTGATTTATAACTAATAAATAAATTCATCGATGAATTTGTGATTTTGAGAATCGTTTAGCAGTGAGGCTTCTTACACTGATTTTTCTTCTTCTTCTTCTTCTTCTAAGTATTGTTTTCTTTTTGATCATGTCCTATTCATAATGCTTTTCTCCCCACATGTCCCCTAAGGAGGAGACTCACTTACAATCAGTTTGAATGAAGTATTACACATTGACAAGTATGCATAAACAAATAAATAAATAAGAGCTGAAGACCACAGACTCTGTTTATCAAACGACAGCAGACGCATTAATACATGTTTGTTTGTAGAATGGTTGTAAAGTGATGAATGATGTCAGATTACCAGTGCATGATCAAATATGGAGAGAATTAAGGAAAATGTTTTATCCAGTATTTCATCACACACACACACACGCACACACACACACACACACACACACACACACACACACACACACACACAGAGATAGTTAGTCTGGTTAATTGAAGTAGCAGCCCAGGATTAGACTCTGTCTCACCCCCAGGGACTCATTAACACATCTTGCTTTGTAGAAAGTCACAGCTCCAGTGTTACCCCCAGCCGTGTGTGTGTGTGTGTGTGTGTGTGTGTGTGTGTGTGTGTGTATGGGCATGTGTGTGTTTGTACGAGAGAGAGAGAGAGAGAGAGAGAGAGAGAGAGAGAGAGAGAGAGAGCTACAGGATGCCATGTCCCATAACAGTTTCCTGTAGAGTGACACATGTGTTTTTCTGCTCATGTGGTTTGTCACAGAGCTCTGTCTCTATGTCTCTGTCTCTTTCTCTCTCTCTATGTCTCTGTCTCTCTCTATGTCTCTCTCTATGTCTCTGTCTCTCTCTCTCTCTCTATGTCTCTCTCTCTATCTGTCTCTCTATGTCTCTCTCTCTCTCTCTCTCTCTATGTCTCTCTGTCTCTCTCTATGTGTGTGTGTGTGTGTCTCTATCTCTCTCTCTCTCTCTCTCTCTGTCTTACACTTTGTCTTTATCTTCTTTTTGCAATTATGATGATAGTAAATGTAACACCTTTTTATGTCTTGTAATGCATACGGTAACCTCTAGGGGGCTTCTTTCTTCTGCAAGTAGCGGGTTAGGATTTAAACGTCCCGTATTTTGCCGTTAAAGTTAACTAATCAGAGATGAGGCGAAGAGTCACGGTTATAATGATTGTCGACAACAGCAGTGTTTACTTCTCTTACACCGGAACAGGGTGCCAATACTTACATTTCTGTGTACATGTATTACAGAAGTGTTTATCCATTTATAGTTATGTTTAATGTTATAACGTACCAACGTACAATCGATTACGGCTGTTTTCACTAAAGGCAGAGCACCTACATAACCATTTAACATCCTCGCAATAAAGCAACGAAATAGTTTTATTTTCATTTTTATTTCCATGGCGCAATATCAATAATAATACAAATGGTTGCGATGTCACTTCATGGTAAAAGTATCAATAAAAAGTCACATAAAATCTTAATGGTTCGATGATTTTGGACATTCAGGTCATCTTATTAGCTATTAAAATGTAGAGTTCTTATACGGTAGTTCTATAAGATACTGTGACTCGAAAAATGTGCTCAACCAAACGGTTTAGCAGAACGTTAACAGAATAAAACACTCGTTTATACACAGACAAATTTATAGAATTTTTTTCTCAATGGTAAAAAAAAAATCTAACCAAAAATCAATCAATCAATCAAAGCAAAAACCACAGCTTGTCATCATTATTCCAAAACCCTGATTTTTTTTTCAAGTGAAATATTTCAAATATCAATATCAATGAGAAATTGAATTGATTATTTTTTTTCTTATTATAAGGTTACAATAAACTGAACAAAATGTTATTAAACCAATTTCTAGAAAGATTTTACAGTTTTAAAACTGATAAGTGATGAAACTGATGAAAATGCTTTGCTTGATTGTCAGGTGAATTTAATATGTATTATTTCAAACATTAATATTTTAAAAGCAGGAAAATTATGTGCTGATGGAAACAGAAGATTCCAAACGTTTCAGTTTTCTGACATTTTAAGTCTTGTTTAGGCTAAAATTGAACTGGATTCAAGATGTTTCACTCGCCAAGATACTGTTGTTTGCCGTGACTTTCCTGAGAAACTGCAAGGACGTGATGTTTAAAAGAGCGGGAAATATTTTTGTCTGTGTTGACACTGGAGACTCGTTTTATACACAGTAAACAAATAATACTGCAGTTCCCTGTGAAACATCTGAGAGAAAGAGTGAGAGAGAGAGGTTTTAAACTCACCTATTTTACATTTTTATATACACACATTATATACACACATTATATACACACATTATATACACACATTATATACACACATTATATACACACATTATATACCCACATTATATACACACATTATATACCCACATTATATACCCACATTATATACCCACATTATATACCCACATTATATGCACACATTATATGCACACATTATATACACAAATTATATACCCACATTATATACACACATTATATACACACATTATATACACACATTATATACACACATTATATACACACATTATATACACACATTATATACACACATTATATACACACATTATATACCCACATTATATACCCACATTATATACACACATTATATACCCACATTATATACCCACATTATATACCCACATTATATACCCACATTATATACCCACATTATATACCCACATTATATACCCACATTATATACACACATTATATACACACATTATATACCCACATTATATACCCACATTATATACCCACATTATATACACACATTATATACACACATTATATACCCACATTATATACATTATACACCACATTATATACACACATTATATACACACATTATATACACACATTATATGCCCACATTATATACACACATTATATACCCACATTATATACACACATTATATACACACATTATATACCCACATTATATACACACATTATATACCCACATTATATACCCACATTATATACACACATTATATACCCACATTATATACACACATTATATACACACATTATATACCCACATTATATACACACATTATATACCCACATTATATACACACATTATATACACACATTATATACCCACATTATATACACACACACATTATATACCCACATTATATACACACATTATATACCCACATTATATACCCACATTATATACCCACATTATATACCCACATTATATACCCACATTATATACATTATATACACACATTATATACACACATTATATACCCACATTATATACACACATTATATACCCACATTATATACCCACATTATATACCCACATTATATACACACATTATATACCCACATTATATACACACATTATATACACACATTATATACCCACATTATATACCCACATTATATACCCACATTATATACACACATTATATACACACATTATATACACACATTATATGCCCACATTATATACACACATTATATACCCACATTATATACACACATTATATACACACATTATATACCCACATTATATACACACATTATATACCCACATTATATACCCACATTATATACCCACATTATATACCCACATTATATACACACATTATATACCCACATTATATACACACATTATATACCCACATTATATACCCACATTATATACCCACATTATATACCCACATTATATACCCACATTATATACACACATTATATACCCACATTATATACCCACATTATATACCACACATTATATACCCACATTATATACACACATTATATACACACATTATATACCCACATTATATACACACATTATATACCCACATTATATACCCACATTATATACATTATATACCCACATTATATACCCACATTATATACACACATTATATACACACATTATATACACACATTATATACACACATTATATACCCACATTATATACCCACATTATATACCCACATTATATACACACATTATATACACACATTATATACCCACATTATATACACACATTATATACCCACATTATATACCCACATTATATACACACATTATATACCCACATTATATACCCACATTATATACACACATTATATACCCACATTATATACACACATTATATACACACATTATATACACACATTATATACCCACATTATATACCCACATTATATACACACATTATATACACACATTATATACCCACATTATATACCCACATTATATACACACATTATATACACACATTATATACACACATTATATGCACACATTATATACACACATTATATATAGGAGAGAGAGAGACCGAGACACTCAGTGGAGTTTAATGACTCCGACTCGACTTGTCCTTTTGTCCCACCAGAGGAAATTAACGAGGTTTGTTCGTCTTTACGCCTCTTTTTTACCTGATATATGGAGTGTGTGTGTGCGTGTGTGTGTGTGTGTGTGTGTGTGTGTATTACATGTCCACAGACTCAGTGAACATGCATAGCAGTTACACTTAGACTTTGCTTAAGATTTTTTATTCTTTTACTTTTATTTATAATAATAATAATAATAATATAATAATAATAATACAGCAGTCTGTTGAGCTGTTAAATGTTTTTAATGCAGTATTTTTGTTAAAATATTTAAAAGACATAAAAAAGTTTTTTTTTTTTCAGGAATGTTAATACTACTACTACTACTAATAATAATAATAATAATAATTTATCAGGTCTTTTATTAAGATATCAGGTATTTTTAATGCTTTTATGTTAAACTGAAAAATATTTAGAGAGCTAATTAATCATTTCGGATTTGCTTTTATAAAAGATATCACCTTCCTAAAATTCTGATTATTTTTCATTTTAACTTTATTTATTTATTTATTTATTGTCTTGATACATGTTCTCTGAACAGCTCATAACACTATTATTTTCCAAAATAAGTTGTAAATTTTTAGTAACACACACACACACACACACACACACACACACCTTTTTGACGTGTCAACAGCTCACAATTTCATGTTTCTTCTCAAGCACGAGGCAGTCAGTCATCCTGATTTACATCTACACACACACACACACACACACACACACACACACACACACACGCACACACACACACACACACATATATATTCACATACAGTACATACAGCCAGACAAAGTCATGAGAGCGAGAGGAAGCGCCGCGCGGAGCTCTGATGATTTTTATTTGCTCTGAAGCTCAGAGACGAGCAGCTGCTTCTTCTGCAGATGAAAAAACATTCGAGTCAGAGGTTTGTTCTGTTTAGTTTTTTTAAACTCCTGTAATATTTTCGCGTCGTTTGTAGGTTAATGAGCCGTGAGATGAATCTTATTAACTTTAGTTTGACAAGTCGTGTGTAGAGAAATAAAAAACATTTAAAAGAAATCAATGCACAAATAAATAGCCTCATAAATCGACATCTAACGAAGCGACTGATTGATGTTAGAAATGAGGGTTAACAGATCTGTGTGTGTGTGTGTGTGTGTGTGTGTGTGTGTGTGTGTGTGTGTGTGTGTGTGTGTGAGACGTGACACTGATTGTATTACTTAAAGCTTACAAAATGAGCATTTCAGTAAAACCTCATTATTATTTAATTATAAACTTATACAAGCTTTAGATCGGTCATTACCAGAATATAATATTTATTCATTTTAAAATCATATTCAAAATGTGATGTTTATTTATTTAAGAATAAATTTAAGGCAGAACATTTAAGAATTCATTGTGTTAAAAGCACACAAATCCCAATCCAGTGTCTTATTCCCTACTTGTGCTCCTGCGCAGTGTGTGTGTGTGCGTGTGTGTGTGTGTGGGGGGGTGCGTGTGTGTGTATGTGTATGACAGGGTGTGTCGTGTCTGTGGAGTGCTCTAGAGGGCAAGACATGCTTTAAACTATGTAAATTCCCTATACTGATAAGTAATTAGAATGAATGAATGAATGAATAAATAAATAAATAAGTGATGATAATAATAATCTGAGAATCTGATTTCTGTCCCAATTGTCATTTGGCTAAACTAATCCTGCCATGATTCTTTTAATTAAAAAAGAAAAAAGAAAAAATTTATATATATGTGTGTGTGTGTGTGTGTGTGTGTGTGTGTGTGTGTGTGTGTGTGTGTGTATTTGAATTTCGCTTGTTTTTCTTTTCTTTTTGTAAATGGAAGGCTGTTTTCATCACGTAAAAATGATTTTATTTCTCAGAATTCTGCCATTATTTCGTGCAATTTTATATATTTTTTCTCACTATTGCAATTTAACTTGCTAAAGTTCTCAGTCTTACAACTGCAGTTTTATTTTTCCTAATTTTTCCTTATCTCAAGTCTACTGAGCCCATAAAGGTGAGTGGAAAAAATAAACATTGGAGGAAAATAAAAATCCATGCAAAAAATTAAAAATAAAAAATAGGTGAAAAAATCTGATCTTTTTTTTTTTTTTGAGATCTCTCGCGTGATTTCTTCTATCTTTTTTTCCTTGTGTCTCATGTCCCATTTTTTTTTACTTATATATTCATAGCCTGTTAAAGTAAGATTATATGTACAATTAAAGTTAACATATAATCACACAAACATGAAAAAAGCATTCTATAAGATCCCGCTAGTAGCAGCATCATGGAGTTCCACAAAATTAGAGAAAGTTCCGGAAACTTATGTTTGTGCATGCGCAGTGAGTGTGTGTGTAGGACGGATTCACAGGTAGGATGAGTTTCTAGAACACCAGCTGAACGTTTTCCCCCACTATGACCTGATTGGTCAAACAGAGTCATGTGATGATTGTTGCTGCGTCTGATTGGTGAAACAGTCATGCGCTAGATCCACCGGCTGCATGTGTAGAATAAACGGTTAGAAATGTAGCGAGTCGAGTGGAGCCGAATGTAGCGGAGTAAGAGAAGCGTTTCTTCTTCACAAATCTACTCAAGTAAAAGTAAAAAGTCTGCTGCAGTAAAACTACTCATAGAAGTCCATTATTGCAAAAAGGTTACTGACATAAATGTAACGGAGTAAATGGAAGTCGTTACTCGACTCCTCTGCTTCTTGTCTTTGCTCGATCCTGGTGCAGAATTTGACTCACAGTAGATATCCAGAAACACTAAACACTGTAGAACACAAGCCAACGCCATGCCATGTGCTCTCCTCCGCCTGATCTGGTCCTGTCCCCGATCCTGAGCCGTGTGTGTTCATCTTCACTGCAAAGAACATTCTCCTTGGCAGTGGAACATGGGAAACCTCTCAGGGCGAGTCTGATCCAGCCGCGGCAGGCAGACGCTGTGATCGCCCTAAACGCCTCGGTCGTACCACCAGCTACACGTGGCATTTGTTCACAGGGACGGAGATCAAACGCTTTCCGTCTCCTGGCAGGAAAGAATTCCGGGAGAGGGTTTAGGAATGCGCCGTTAGCAGCAGCGACTGATGCTGGAGCGATGAGACAGAGTTCAGGACCCGAGACAGACTGTAACAGAATAACGTGTTGATGAAGGTGCGATTAACAACGTGTGATTTGAGAAAATACACTTTTAATGGAACGTGCAGTGAGGCGTTGTAAGCGACTGTGCTTGTCACACCAGGGACCAGTAATAACTCCGGTGGCTTGAGTTATTTTATCTGCTGATTTACTGAAAGAAATGAATGAGAACTACAGTACGTAAAAAACAACACCAAGAAATACCAATTAAAAACGAGTCTCTGAATAAATCTACGTTTGCTGCCGTGTTCATCAGCTTGCTCGGATCTCCTCGACACGTCCTCCAGAACCTCTGAGAACTTGAAACTGCATCCAGACTCCCAGACAGACGCCAGGTTCGTCTCGCTTATCGGCTGGTATCTCCTGAGGAACATTCCTCCAGCACCAATATGCGTTTATAACCCATTCTATTTCTATCGCGCCAGTGCATGGCGCATCGGGCGCCGCCCGCACACGCTTCCGCTAATTATTATTGATTTCCCGGCGCAGTTTTATTCACCAGGATCTGATTGTGTTCGCTCGACAGTAATCCTGGCTCGAACGTTCGCTGAATCCTCGCAGGCCGATTGATTGACGAGTGGAAAGAAGTGAGTCGAGCTGACGAAATCGAGGGAGTAAACCTAACTGCGGGCGGCGTGATGGGAAAATAATCGACGACACGATGATGTCATGTCATGTGACGCTCAAATCTGACTATGCGATTTCAAACAAGGTGACGTCACGTTTACTCGAATCTGGTTGGTCAGAAGGTGTTGATTCGTTTTTCTTTTTTTTTTTTTTTTTTTTTTGGATTTTACCCCGATTTTCTCCCTAATTTAGTCGTGTCCAATTCCTCCCTGTCACTAGGGGGCTCCCACATTAAGGCTACTACTACCACTCAGCCGGGAGGGCCGAAGACTATCACGTGTTTCCTCCGAACCACGTGACGCCAGCCGACCACATCTTTTCGAACTGCTCGCTTGCGCACCGTTGGGGACGGCCTAACACACTCGAAGGACAGCGCTATCCGGACAGCGCTATCCGCTATCTGACTGGCTGTAGAGCCGTGATTAATGTGGGAGCACTAAGTACCTCTCATCCCTCCCCTCTGAGAGAGCTCGGCCAATCAGCTCTCTCTAGACCTCCGGCTGCGAGAGCTTACAGCACCACCCGGGGGTTCGAACTAGCGATCTCCGGATGAGCGCTTTAACCACTGCGCCACTCGGAGGCCCCTTGATTGGTTTTTCTTTTTGACTGTAGGTCCGAATCACTGGTTTATATTAACGTGTTATCGCTGTCATGGTGTAGTAACAACAATCCATGTGACTGATGGGTGATGTCTTCTAGCTAGCTAATTAGCTAGATTAAAACAGAACGAACGGAAGAAACAAGCGATAAAGCAACGTAGGGTTTGTAGTGAGGAAATCTAAACGACGTTAAGTCGAACTCGGGTGGATTTCCTGTCGGCAAACATCCAGCACAACCCCGAACACACGGTGGATGTAAATCCCGTCTCGTCCTATTCATATTTAAACAACTTCCATCATGCGAGTGCAAATTAGCCAAATTAGACAAATTAGCCAAATTGGTTTTAAGCCCGAAAAACAACCCAATTCACGTCTCTGGCTTCCTCAGCTCGAGCTTGGCCGCCTTCCCACAGATGTGCATCAAGACTCCGAAAAATCCTGCGTGTCAGAATTACAGTGATTACGCCTCTGTGCCAGGCACAAAGCATGAAATAAGCCGTCTCTCGCGCGCTCGCTGCTGCCGCAACCTTGATTTTAAGATAAGATAAGATCACATAAGGAAATTCTTTTTCCAGAGAAATGAAGTGAAATAATAAACAAAGTCAAATGAACATTAAAAAAAAATCCTCTAATTAGACATGGGATAGACAGACGTAGAATTCAACAACCAACAGAGTAGAATTCAGAAACCGATAGCAATAAAGCGGCAGCAACCAGATTCCGCTGTAGGATTTACAGAGCAGCAGTGACGAGTAATATTGCGCGTGATATTGTTAACTGATATTCGGCGTACCTACAGTTCCAGCGCTCAGGATCGAGTGGGTTAGTGAGCGTCTGGATTCTCCAACCGCGCAAAGCGGTGACGCGGAGTCGCTCTTGTACACCACCAGTTTTAGTTTGTTTTTTTTTGTTTTTTCAAAAGAAAGACATGAAGCTCCACGGGGAGGTACAGTATGAGCGACTGATGAGGAGGCGAATCCGCGACCTGGTTCCTCGTCGAGTGGATCAGAGTCCTTTCGCTGAGCTTGAATTCCCAAAAGAAAACTGATTGGTCGCGTTAATTTTGTGCAACAGCGCTGAAAGCAGTTAAAGCTGAACTATTACTGTACATGAATTACGGGCTCATATTAAAGCCTGGTCATGTTTCATTTAACAAAGAAAATCGTTAACCAGGAAACTTTTTGTAATTACTGTTGTTGTTGTTGTTGTTGTTAAATATTTAAGACTTGATGTTCTTTTACACTCTTTGATTTATTAACAGATTTACTCGTCTGTGAGTCGTCTCGCTGATTTTCCACAACATTGAAGTTCCTCTAAAAATTCACAACTTGTCATTTCTTCATAAATGAACCAACATAATCAATACTGTGTGACGTGCTGTTTTATACAGGAGGTCTACAGCGCGTTATCCATGTCCTGTTTATAGCAATAAAGGTGTGTGTTTTCACATCTTTAGCTCGCTGCATGCTATTTTTTATCACAGTGATGTTAAATTTCAGACTCAGAAAGTGTTTCTCCGACAGCTGAAAATAACACTTTTATAATACAAAAAAAAAAACAAAAAAAATCTGAGACTTTAATATTTAATTCTAGTGCCTTTAGCTGTGATTAATGTGGTGTGAAAATGATTCCTCACGCTGCGAGAACGACTCTCTCACAATCTCAGTCCTGGAATATGCCTGTTCGATCAGGGAACAAAACCCTCCGTAGATGTGATGTGCTGGTGATTCGGTACATTCAGGTGGTCATGTGACTTCATTTTCCCGCCACATAACGTCGCTGAGTCTCGACCTGAGCGACTGAAGCGACACCAGATCATAACACTGTCTCCAGACGCTCGTACAGTGGACGCTATGCATGATGGGAGCGTCGCTTCATTACAGCGCTTCCCGTCTCACCCTGACACGCCCATCACTCCGGAATAGACTCGGTCTGGACTCATCAGGTCACATGACCTTTCTCCAATCATCCAAAGTTCAGTCTTTATGCTTCGTAGCAAACTGATGCCTTTTTTTTCTACTGAGTCTCACTGACAAGTGGTTTTCTTATGGACACACAGCTGTTTAGTCCCGATCCTGTGAGTTCTCATCACACTGTGTGTGTGTGTGTTTGTGCGTGTGTGTGTGTGCGTGTGTGTGTGTGGAAAATCTCTTACTTTCACTATTAAACACTGCTCAGGTTTCTACTGCACATTTCAAAACATGCTGTGTTTAAGTGATCTCAATTCATAATTTTTCGGCCCGCATTTCTTCTGTGAAGGGTTGGACAGTTTTGAGTACTTACACTAGCTCCACTGAACTTGATTATTTTTCTGTACAGCGGTACCTCGGCATACGAGTTTAATCCGTTCCGGAGGCGAGTTCTTAAGGTGAGATGTCGTATTGTAAAGCGCATTGTCCCATAGGAAATAATGTAAATGCAGATAATCCGTTCCAGCCGCCCACAATATCACCAATATTATCACTTTCCAACACTATAATTACATTGATGACATTCTTGTGACCCATGGTGCTGTGTCTTACACAAAATACAAAAATGCTCATTTTCGCTTGGCTTCCTACTGACACAAACGAGTTTTGAACCGCTCCCGGGCGTGACTTAGCATGCAGCTTAGCCGGCATTTGATTCGGCTCGGTTCGATCGCTCGAAATTTTCATCCGTGCAAATTTTTTGGACATTTTCAGTTGTTCAGGTGAAAAAGCGTTCGTATGCCGCGGTACCACTGCAACTCCACAACACGGTACGTTATTACTTACTTAGGTTTGATCAAATATTTTATCGGAATTAGCCTCAATTACTTTCTCCATTCCAAATACGGTGTATAAATATTGACAGAATATTAATCTTAACCCTGACTGAGTAATCGAAATTAGTGAAGTTGTCCATCTCGCGGTGAAACCTCCATGCTAGCTGAAGCGTTCTGTCCTCATCTATTAGTATTGACTTTTTCTCTGATTATGACTTCGCCTACATGACCTTTATATCGACTCCTGACTCGCACATGTCATGTTATTAACATCACGCTGACTTCATGCACTCGTCCATGTCTCAGGATCAAGTGTAGACGCGGCGCTGCAGTTCACAGAGTACACACGCAAAAGAAGCATCATGGTGTCTCCATCCTGCGCGAACACAATCGTTATGTGCCGTTCTTTCACATCACTTGTTTAATGTCGAGTACGTGCGCGTTTGTTTCTCACAAGAACCCATCCATCGGCTCGGGTTTCATTACGGAGACGGCGGGGCCCTGCATTATTTAAACCCAGAACGCCGCTTATGTAAACAAGGCGTTGAGGAAATCTATTTTGTAAAGAGCTTTTTTTTTTTTCCCTTCTCTGGAAGCAATGCGATTAAACAGGAAGACGCGTCTGATTTCTGAGTGTGTTGGAAAACCATGAAGCCAGGTGTTTTTTATTAACGGGGTGTTAAAGATGCACTCAGATTATATTTTACTTCAAAGAATACAGTATAATGTTTTAAGTATAATATAATTTTTTTTTTTTTTTTAAACTTCCAAAAAAGTGTTTGACTGATGGTACTTGATTAGTAACCTGGTAACCCAGTGTAAGGATCTATACAATGACGAAACTACAGAGTAAGTCGCTCTGGATAAGAGCATCTGCCAAATGCCTAAATATAAATGTAAATATAAATGATAAGTCCAGTAATTATTTACAGTATTCATAAAACGCATGACAATTTTTTAATCCCTTTAATATTACCCATAATGCACCTGACTTAATCTGTTAGCAGTGTCGTAGGCATTAGTGTGGTGTGTAGCAGGAATGCACAGACCCGTGTGTGTGAGTGTGTCTGGGTGTCTGTGTTAAGACTCATCAAGGTGCTCTTCCCTCTCCGACGCTTCTTGACGTCTAATCCTGACCACGCCCGTGTCCGTCCTCTTAGTACTGACCTGAATATAAACTCATTTGTCTGTCGTTTTTCACGTCTCGACCCCCCAGTCCTTGAGCGGTGTGCGCTGTAAATACAGGCTGTCAGCCCAATGTCATTTCCCCTCGTGTCTCGGCGCTGCACTCTCGCCTGGACGCCGGACGTTACGCTCAGCTGCAGGATGGAGAGGACGGATAAATGGTTGTGATTAGCTGAGAGTCAGGAGGAAATCACAGGATGTGCGATTTGGAAGTTCCCATAAGCGGTGCAGGTCGTTTTATCACCTCATACATGCACACACACACACACACACACACACACACACACACACACACACACACACACACACACACACCAGATTTACTCCACTTACAGGTGATAAATAGATTTTTATAATGAAACACATGTTAAGACACCACAATCTAATCTGTGTGTGTGTGTGTGTGTGTGTGTGTGTGTGTGTGTGTGTGTGTGCTTGTGTGTGTGCCTGTATGTCTCCAAGAACACAATAGAAAACAATGTAAAAAATAAGACATGTCACTGTTTAATTTTTTAAAAATTGTTGTAAGAAATTGTTTAGTATTTTTTTTTCCTGGTATATTTGAGACTTTTAGATATAATAATATAAACATGGTTTACATTAATATAGTGGGTAGATAAAAATAACTTTTTAAAAATATAATATTTATGATCACGTCTAGTATTATATTACATTATATTATATCATACAACTGTTATATCTGACCGAGTAATCTGATTGGACGAGAGGCGTTATTCCACGAGTGCTGATAATAGACAGTAACGGCACTGTGTATGAATACGTGTGACTGGGCGTGTCCCGGATGTTGTCCAGTGGTTAATGACACTAACCGTGGGTGAGAGTGGGTCTGTACGGTCCGCAGTACTGAGGAGAGAGCGGCTGCCTGACCACGCCCACATTCACACCCAGTCACAGAAGCACTTTCAGCAACAGCACACATCTGATAACGTCATGTCGTCTTAAACAACACGCCTCACGTCTCTGCACTAATCACTTCCGAGTCCTTCTGAACCGCCCGCGTCGTTCTGTTCACAGCTAACGCTTAGCTACAAAGCTAACTAGCATCTAACACGAGGCTGAATCCCAAATCCCTCACTAACCCCTGATCAAGGGCACTACTTGGAGTGTGGAACGAGGGAGTGTACACCCTACATAGTGCACTAGCTTTACGTTTAACACTGATTCGACCCCAGAACCCGGAAGTTAACGGAGTCGATATTCTAAAGTGTAAAAAGTGGAGATATAAAGTCAATCTGGTGAGTTTCTCAGGACTGTCCACCACCTCCATGGTTTATTCTCCTCACCGTTTGGATACGCAGTACCGCTAAGAGTTTAACACTGAACACTCTAACACTTCTTTCACCTTCTGTTAGTTACTCTAATTAGTGCAGTTAGTTAGTTCCGCCAGGCCGGAAGGTTATGTGTGGGCGGAGCAAAGAAATTGTTAAATAAAGAAACACATCATAATCTGTTGATAATAAATGGTGTATGTAGAGGCATGATCTGATTTTGTTTATAAATGATTATTATTGGTTATTTAGTTTTATCTGAACCCGAAGGTGTCGCTCTGATTCACGTCCTGGACGACCCTGAAAATCCAATTCTCTGGCTGTAGGTGTGCGTTAACCTGCGATTACACGCTGCACCTATAAGCACTGGATTGTTTGTCTGTGTGTGTGTGTGTGTGTGTGTGTGTGTGTGTGTGTGTGTGTGTGTGAGAGAGCATATTGCTTCAGGGGAGATTACACCACCGTGCAGCAGCGTGTTTCCTGAGTGCTGGGTGTGTTTTACACCATGGTGTGTTACACGACAGCCGTAATGTCGAGGACAAAACTGCTCCTGTGTGCTCCGGTCGCCTCTGTTTACTTCAGCGACATTGATTTCTCTATAAACCTTATCCTGCCTGTGTGTGTATGTGTGTGTGTGTGTGTGTGTGTGTGTGTGTGTGTGTGTGTGTGTGTGTGTGTTTGTGTGTGTGTGTGTGCGCTTGTGTACGTGTGTGTGGGTGGGTGTGTGTACTGTATGCGCATCTGAGTGCACCTAGAGACATCTGGCCTTTTATATATGTGTATGTGCTTTATGTATATATATATATATCGTATATGTCTATATATATAATGTGTGTGTGTGTGTGTGTGTGTGTGTGTGCGTGCGCGCGTGTCTTCATGCATGTATGATATTCAATATTTTCAGTTTTATTATACGAGCCCATTGCAATAATCATCAAAACAATGGTGCAAAAATATTGGCACCCTTACAGCTACAGTATAAACCGGCAGGACTCTAGGGAAGCCTGAGCCTCCATCTGTGGCGGTTTTATTAATATCCAAACCAAACATAGTGTCAGAACACAGGACTCCAAAATGATTGTCTGCAGAGATCAGGAGTGTGTGGGATGGGCAAAAATGCGGTGTAGCTATGTAGCAATGTTTCTACAAACCATCCAAGTACCGTTTGGTGATGAACAACGCCTTTTCCAGCATGATGGAGCTCCTCGCCCTGACGCAAAAGTCAGAACTAAGAGGCTCGCGGAAGAAAACTTGGAGATTTTGGGTCCATGTCCAGGAAACTCCCCAGACCTTAATCACTTGTGGTCGATCCTCAAGAGGAGGGAGGACAAACAAAAACTCCAGTTATTAATTACTATGACAAGAATGGGCTGCGCCATCATTCAGGCCCAGAAGTTGATTGACAATAAAAGCCTTTGACACTTATGAAATGCTTTTAATTATACTAAAAATATCTAAAAACACTGAAGTAGCAGCCTTTGTGAAAATTAATATTTGTGTTGAAACCTCAAAACTTAAAAATTAGTCACAAAACATCAAAAATCTCCATGATACAGTAAACCTCTGTGAAGTGGGGGTACCAATACTTTTTGCTAAATGCGTTATAATTTCTGTACACTAACTGCTGTTTTTTTTTTTTTTCCCTGTTACAGTTCAACAGATGAACATCTTCACTGGGACACTGAAGGTAAATCTGTGCATCACTTTTATTTATTTATTTTTACTCAAGATGTTAAAAAATCTGTTTATTTCAGAACCACGTTAACCCTCAATCAGCGACGGCGGCTTTAATACGTCTAAATGATTTCTAACGAGACGGGTATTACGTCTCCTCGGTGGCCGCGCGTCAGTCTGGCGGCATGTGCGAGGCGAGGGGTCTGGGGCGCTGCGTGCGATTGATACGGTGACATTTCAGACGTCTGACAGGTGAACATTAACTCGTAGAAACGCAAGGCAGTAAAAATTTCTCACCGCGTGCAGCTTTCAAATGACTTTCAGCTGGAGTTAACGTTAGGAAACGTTCCTACGGGCGTGATTAAGAACAATTAAGAAGAATTATACCTGTTCGTGGTATATATACTGTACGTCAAGACGTCTAGACTTTTACATAAAAGAGCTTTGAGCTTAGTTTGAAAGTGATGAAAAGAGAACAGACTCGATGACGAGCGCCGTCTTTCAATGGTTCCTGTTTCATCAGCAATCGCTTTTCATTTCTCCGGGTTTCAACCCCTTGATCGGTGCTGGGAGTTTCTCCAGCGTTCAGGGTTTGGGAATGAATCTTCTTTTGTGGAAAATAAATTTACTGCAAACATATCAATGTTAAGAGCTTCATCAGGAGCTTTATAGTCTTATGCTTTTTATTTTCTCTTTAAAATCACTTTTAAAATCACTTTTTTTTGCTTTGGTCTGAAAAATCACAACCTTCAGATTTGTCTTTTTTTATGATGTCACAGACAGTGTCCCTAAATATTAATATTCTAATAACATACAGTACTGTGCAAAAGTCTTAGGCGCCATATTGTCTGTAGTACGATTTTTGTTATATAAGTTTATTATGTCTGCATTATTATGTACAAGACCATTCCCTACAAAGATACACTAAAATTTATAAATAAATAACATTACAGAAGAATATTTGCATGCCTGTAAAGAACGCGACATATTGCATGACAGACCAGTTTTCAGATGGAAAAAAAAAAAAAATCAATAATGCGTTTACAAGAAAATAGAAAGGACCGAGTGTGATGAAGTTACCAAAAGAACTCATATTCTCCAGCATGCTCAGTAAAACCTAACAGCTGTTTTATTGATTTTTTCTTTTTTCCATCTGAGAAGCCGGGGAACGGGTGTAAAGGCGAGAGAGTGTGTGTGCATGTGTCGGTGTGTGTGTGTGTGTGTGTGTCGGTGTCAAATTACGCGCGTGCACACACATAGGAGACACGCTGAAACAGAGAGGGAGACGTTGATTATACCAATCGGATGACGAGCACTTAGACCCAGCAGGGGAGACGATTAGCCACAATTCCGCAGCGCAAGAGAGAGAAAAATCATTGGCTCAGTTGTGATCACGTGATGCTCGATGTCAAAACAAGAGCGCATGAGTGATACATGATACTCGGCACTCGTAAACCAAGACTTGCTCGTTTTTCAAGTAAAAATGTATTAAAACTCTTTACTCGTCTTGCGGAACACTCGCAAGCCGCGTTACTCGCAATCCGAGGTTCCACTAATGTGCTAATATATATTTTTAAAAATATTTGAAATAACTAAATAGAAATGTGAAGAAAAAAAAAAGATGGGATACGCTCCTCTGTCTCAGGGCGGAGCTCTGGATCGCCATATTAGAATTTACATCTCGCCTGAAACACACGTGTGGGTGGTGTGGGATAGTCAGTCAGTTAGTTAGTTAGTAGATTAATTAGTTATCAGTTAGTCAGTCGTTCAGTTTCTATAACTCAGGTGTTGATCCTAAAGCTATGTTACTATTTAACAGTTATAGTTTGTTAAGTTCGCACGCTGTCAGGATAATACTGCCAACTGTAGCAATGGATCCACTGTGAGTGGATATGAGAGCCAGATTTCACCATCATATCCTCAGCTCCACCTGTTCACTGATAGAACATTTAAAACAAAACAGATCTAGAAGCTAAATATACTGTACATACATGCAGCTATAAAGAACCAAATGTTGACCCGCAGTACTGTGAACGGCAAAAAGGAGTGAACACGTGTCTGAGACTGCTGATGTAAATTTGTTCAAATTTACATTTCGTCACGCGTGTCGTTGTAGCGATAGCGTTCATATATACTGGATGGTATTTTTAGAGGAACTGCTGAGGTCGATTACAGAATGATTGAATAATAATGATAAGAATAATCACAATAATTCAAAGTCAAAGCAGGACATTTTATAAGCTCTTATTAGGTTTTAGTTTCAATATTGCCCATGAGAAGCGCCGTAGGTCGCTATGTTAGTTAGCTCAGATCAAGTGCAGAGCAGGCTTTGTTATGACGTGTGTTCAAGTCAAACCAGGACTTTTGATTGTCCCAAATAACAGAAGACACTTTCTCGATATAATCCTCTGATACACTAATGCACTTATCCCAGCGTTTCACTAGTTCCACAATAACTCCTTGAATGGCGCTTTGCTTCAATGCGGAAAAAAAACGCTGGCTCTGGTTCGATCGCCGAAGCGTTCTGTCTTGGACATAACCCGGGAGTTATCGCCACATCCTCCGGTACGCTCCTGCGTTCTGTTATTCTGCACAATCAAAAGTCCCGGTTTGACTTGAACACCCCATGTAATATTGAAAAGAGTTTTCCGTGCAGCTCCATGTTTCTGCTACAGTAATTATCAGGAAGATATTAGATCATTGTGTTATTTCAGGTAACCCCGCGCTGTGTGTCGACACGACTCTCACCCAGACGGGGCAACGGGTTTTATGGTTACATTAAAAGATGTTATTATTATTCCACAAAAGAGCGATTAGAAATAATTCTCTGTCATCACTAAGCCACAGTTTTTCCTATCAACCGCAGACGATCGGAGATTTTACCTCGATGGATTTTCATAGTGAAATCAAAACTTGACAAGAACGTAGAGGTTTTAAAACCTCTTTAAAGAGCCTCGACACGAAGCCTGATGAACTGAAAGTTAAAGATGGTTTATATTTGAGTTACATTTGAAAGTGTAAAGTCTACATCCATAGCTTGCATAATTTCCCATTCAGTCTGTACACACACACACACACACACACACACACACACACACACACACACACACACACACACACACACACACACACACACACACACAGATTCTAAATCACTTATTACAATAACACACACACACACACACACACACACACACACACACACACACACACACAGACACACATGCTGGTGATCATGTGATCAGGGTGGTGTTCAGGCTCGGGTCGACTCACACAAATCTCATGTAAATCTCATGTAGATTCGTCGGCTTTCAACTGACAGAAGTCGAGTAAAGACGCTGCAGTTCCACACACACTGAAGCGTTTTGCTCCGACTGTTCTGCCTCACGCCTGAGCTTTTAAGATTCTGGTGAGCTCGCGGTCCTCATACCGTCGCTTCTCTCTCTCTCTCTTTCTCTCTCTCTCTCTTTTCTGCTGTGCAGATGGACAGAAAGACATCGAGGATGAGCTGAACACCGGCCTGGAGCTCGTGGACTCGTGCATCAGATCCCTGCAGGAGTCCGGAATCCTCGACCATCAGGAATACAGCACGAGCGAACGTGAGTAACTCAGACGCTCCGATCCTGAGAAAACTAAATATCACATGCTAAAGAGAAAAGGTTTGTCTGCCGGCATCCTGAACGTGTGTAAGGAAAACCTTGGATCCTTCGATGCAAAAATTCCACTTTCTATCTGGAAACCGTTATTACAGGGTGTCCCAGAATCTCCAGACGTTACAGCAGGAACAGGTTTGGACAAAAATATAAAGAAGCTTCCGAGGTCAGATGAATTGGCTGCCAGTTAAATACTCTGACGTACAGATGAGTTTGAGCTACTGTAACTCACCAGCCGACCCACGTGTCATAAAGTGAGCAGTGTTACCGCAGGTTACTTTGGAAACGGACAAAACACGGTACTGGTGCTGACTTTATTAGTAGTTATACATATAATACACAAACTCTGTGTGTGTCAAAGAAGCTACAACTGAAGTTTATGCAACATGGAAGTGACCAATCAACTTGGTAACTTAAGTCGTTTTGGAGAGATGATTTTATATGAGCCCCAAAAATGGCCATTTTTCAGCGTTATACTGTCTCACTTCACCACAATCATCATTTAGAATGCAAATTATTCATATTTTTCTATAATTAGTATTAATTAGTAATAATCAATTCGCATTAGTATTAATAATAAAATTGGTGTACGCTTCTAGAAGCATTTGATTTAGTTTTTCGGTACAAAGCTTAAAAAGCAAAAACTCCGTAGTGTCCGTAACCATGTCAAATTCATGTTGCGATAGCTTAACGATTTTGCATTTTAGAGTAACACACATTCTCAGGGGCGGCACGGTGGTGTAGTGATTAGCACCGTCACCTTGCACCACCCGGGTCCGGGTTCGATTCTCGTCTCTGTGTGCATGGAGTTCGCATGTTGCTTGGTGGGTTTCCTCCGGTACTCCGGTTTCCTCCCACAGTCCAAAGACATGCAGATTAGGTTCATTGGGGTTCCCAAATTGGCCGTAGTGTGTGAATGAGTGTGTCAGTGTGTAAATGAGTGTCCAGGACGCACCCCGCCTTGTGCCCTAAGTCTCTTGGAATAGTGTCCGTCTCCGTGACCCTGAATACAGGATAAAGAGGTATAGACGATGATGACACTTTTTCAGGTTTATGTCTTTTCATGTGAAATCTAAGTTTCATCTGAATGACAGAAAGATTATTGAAAGATTTGAATTTTACCCAGTTACAGACACTAACACATAAAAGAGCCTGAAATTGTATTGAGCAAATGTGTTTCTTTTTATCTGATAAAAATATAAACGTGTATTTGTATTTACCGAAAAGCCGAAGCATGGATCGGGAAATAAGAAGCATCACGTTTTATGGAAAACGGTGTTATGTGATCCTGTCTGCTAATTCACTTTTACGCTTACAGTAGGTGAGACACTTTTAGCACTGATGCCATGTTTTGACTGAAATGCAACGAGCCACAGATATGAAATATTTCTATTTTAATGACGCCATTACTGCAATGCAATGCTTCTTTCATCTGATTAAACTGGACACTAAAACAAGAACGCACGCTCATATACCTGCCACTTCATTAGGTACACCTGTTCAACTGCTCGTCAATGTTAAATCGAATCAGCCAGTCTGTTATCTCTGAGCGATGGGCTGGTCTGAGTATTTCTGAAACTTAAGACTTGCTGGGATTTTAACTCAACCTGCTGCCGCTCCTGTCAGGTCACATGGGCTCGCCGAAATATAACAACAGAAGATCGGAAAAACCTCACCTGGTCTGATGAGCCGCGATTTCTGCAGTCAGAATTTGACATGAAAGCTTGGATCCATCCTGCCTCGTTCAAACTGGTGTGTGTGGCTAACAGGACAGGTAGGAGTCAGACTTGGCTTTGGACACCAGGGGCGTCCATGATGTGATCTAAACCACCTGCAAAAGAGTACTCGGAACTGGAACGTATTTCCAGGAACGGGGTTCAAACCTGAAATCCAGTCCTCCGGGCAAATTCGTAAATTGCACTCGGATGCCCCTCCTGTGATAATTACTCATGAACTCTACTTATGGTTAATGGATGTAGGTGTGAATTATAATAGCGGGAACACTGGGGTGGAACCGAGGCCTAGTGGCGCAGAAATCTAGACTTCTTCGTCCAAAAAATAAAAAAATAATAAAGTACTCCAATGCCATTTACAGCTTTCAATTTCGGCAGAGGTAAGTAGGGGGTTCTGTGCTATTACTCACAACGCTGTGAGCATGAAATGTGTACGCCATTTTCTGCCTGCAGAAATGTCAAGAGGGAGTAATTAAATTATATTTAGAAAATTGCCTTGATTTGTGCTGCTTTTTTTCCCCTGCAGTTTGAGAGCCAGTGTTCTGAAAATGGACGGGTGACAATAATAGCCGAGTCCTCGGGGTCCGGTAAAAGCGCACGGTCCATTTTAGTTTAGAGTGTCTCTCTGTGCGTTTTGGCTTTTCAGAAACCCAAATTCACGCTCCTAATTCGGGAACCTGAGCGCTGACGAGAGCTCTGAGTGCGTAATGTGTAAAAGGTAGAACGTGGAACGCTTCTCGGGGCAAGACATCGCTGAGTTGATTATATTCCCATGACAGCATGCAATGCACATCATTAAGGTTAAATCCCTTGAGACACACAAAAGAAAAACTCTTGGTGCTTTTAGAATAAATCAATCCGTTGATTTATTTATTTCTTCACTAATCAGGCCTGCTGTATGTTTATGAGGCTACATTAAGTCTACATAACCTCTTGGATTAGTCATTAGGTTTAAAGGTTGTGTTTCGACTCTTCCAGAAAAGCCTGCGTTAAAAAAACGTCAGGACAATAGATACCTGTGCTTATAAACATTTATAAAGGCGACTTATCCCAATTGCCGTCAGCTGTCATAATGACTCGTAAGTACTGCTTCGGTCAGTTTCAATGCCATGCTGCTGTAATACTGGAGTCAAAGTGACATAAGACATAATATGACCTCCAGACTGACATTAGAGCATCATGACTGACCTTCTGGCGCTGTGTTAATCAGCTCTGCTCCATTTCTATAATAATAATAATAATAATAATAATAATACACACACACAATAATAATAATGTGACATGAGAAGAATAGACCAATAGATGGATGGACAGACGGGTTGATAGGAGAGATAAATAGACAGACAGACAGACAGACAGGTGGATGCACAGATTCTCATATATGTTTTTAATCCAGTGAACTGTCTCTGTGTTAAACAAACAAACAAAACATTATTAAAATACTTTCACTTTGCATCCCGGAGGTAAGACTTTTTTTTAACTTGTTTTTCATCATGAGTTTGTCTTTGAGTGTTTCCATAAAAGAATTATATTAACATTCTGAACATTCTTTCACTACAATTAATTCCTTAACAGCAATTCATTTAAAATTCCTTTTAAGCATCAAAATTGCGTAATTCTGCACTACATAAATAAGTTAGAAAACATTTCCAAGGCTGCAGATTGTGCAAAATAAATAGTTTCAGTGAGGGAATAAAGAGGAAAATACCAGTCCACTTATCATTTTAGGGAACGGGAAATATTAGGATGAGGTGTGGTGGGTGAAAAATGATCCCAGAAGAGCATAAACAGAAGCGTTTAACAGAATACTCTGATGGAGGTGAAAGTTTCTTAAAGGGCTACTTCCACACATACACACAAATACAAATACACCGCGCCTGCGTGCACAAACGGATTTATTGTTTTATTATTACTTTATATATTGTATTCATTATTTTTGTCTATTTATTGTTTTGGGCTGTAGGACGAATAATTTGAGATTTCATTATTTCTTATGGGAAAACTTTTTTTGGTTTACGAGTGTTTTGGAATACGAGCTCGCTTCCGGAATGAATTGTGCTCGTAATCCAAGGTTCCACTGTATTTGTCTTTCCGAAAAAGGTAATTCAAACTAACTCTACGGCCAGAGTGCGGATAATTTTTGACTCACCTTTGTAGAAAGAGACACAGTATCCTTGAAAAAGGCATGAGTTTCCACAAAAAGACACAGGGTTCTAGAATGCTCCAAAAGAAGCCTGAATCACTTTTTTATAGAGTAAATATACGTTGTCTTGTGTGTGGGGCTGCTTGTGATTTTCTGCTCAGGCCAGAATGGCGCTCAATAATTCATCTGTTAGAGGAAATCAAAATGAAAAAGCTGCTGCCTTTGTGCCGGCTTTTAACCGAGAGACGCTTTTGTAGCTTGAGTGACAAGCAGCCCAACGTCGCCCCTCGCACGTGTCTTAAGGCTTTATTCCTCCTTATATCTGCTGAAACGCATCAGTGGCTACGCTCGCCGCGGTCTCGAGCGTTAGCATGAGGATTTTCTCAACATCAAGGCTAATCTGTCTCTGCTGTAAGAGTGTAAAGCAGCACCATGGGTTTATCCAGCAATAAAACAAACATATTTGAAATAATTCCCCCATGAAATGTGTGAGTGAGTTGGCTGAGGAGACGCGCGGATCTTTCTCTTCACGTGCACAAGATATTTATAGCGACATCACTAATCTTTATTACAGCATTTTGTCAAACATCTTTCGGGTGCCATTTGGTAGCCACAGCTACACAGGGGAGAGAGACAGACAGCATGACAGACAGACAGACAGACAGATAGATAGATAGATAGATAGATAGACAGACAGCATGAAAGACAGACAGACAGCATGACAGACAGACAGACAGACAGACAGATAGATAGATAGATAGATAGATAGATAGATAGATAGATAGATAGATAGATAGACAGACAGCATGAAAGACAGACAGACAGCATGACAGACAGACAGACAGACAGATAGATAGATAGATAGATAGATAGATAGACAGACAGACAGACAGATAGATAGATAGATAGATAGATAGTGTCACGGACTAACCGGAGATGAAGCAGAAGACTTAGCAGTTAGCCCTGTAGCGTGGATGGTAAACCCAAACGCGGAAG
>QNUK01002329.1:0-15527 GCA_013621035.1 Clarias magur | reverse complement strand
CCACATCCTACACACTTACATCTTAGACTTACACATACTACACATTACACACAACCAGTACACATGCTTTCTAGACACATATAAACACATATGCTCAATACAAACATATACTCACATCCCAATTAGACATAGCACACACACAATACACATAATAAATAAATAATAACCACAGACAAACACACATCTCACACACATCCTACGCATGTCTACACACATGTCTGTACACATCCTAGAATCCTGCTCAAGCTCCAGCGCCATTACAGTTGCCATGAAACCCGTCTGACATTGTGTGACAGCTAACAATGCCTAACTAGAAAGAGACGTCCAGCCATTAAACTTATGTGATATTTGTTCAAGAGGTTGTAGCGTGCTAAAAAGTCACACAGATTGTGAGGTGCAACCAAGTTGTGACCACAGTTTCATTTTCCTCATTCATCAACTCTTGAAAGTATTTCTTCCATCTTCCCATCACGCTCCTGGCATCTGTCAGTACTTTTTCATCGTTATCTTTAATCACTCTAACATGCTGCACATCCTTCCCATCTCTATCTCTCTGATTCACGAACCTGTACAGATCCATGGTAAACCAAATTGAACCTTGATCCTAAGCTTCTAGCCTTGCTACCTGTCCACCTTTTCTCCTGGACACACAGTATGTCCACCTTCCTTTGTTCCTCCTCTCCTTTGTTGACCAACAGTAGCCTAATTTCCACCAGCAGCCTGTAGGTCAAAAGCACTGGTGGAGGTCATTATTAACCCGGGCTGCGACCGATCCAGTATGGAAATGAAATTGGTGATTCGCATAATTGATTTGACAAATGTTTTACGTCGGATGCCATTCCTGACACAACCCTCTGCATTTATCCAGACTTGGGGCTGGCACAAGAAGACACTCTGGATTGCATTGCTTGTAAATTTATTCTTTTTATTTAAAAAGGCCGCATGGCCAACTTATTGGCCTTCATCTTCAGAGAGCTCCTCGGTGGACAACCAGACCGGGGAATAATATGTGTCTGGTTTGGACGCATAAGCGTTCCTCAACTGACCATGCATGCCGGGTCCCCACTGGGATATTGATGGTGATAGACCCGCCAGAGTGCTGCACAGAACTGGCATGAGCAAGCTTGAGGAGGTGTTTTTCTTCATTAACTGGGGAGTGACCAGTGTTACGCAACCGAAATTGCCCAATGGCCCGACGTACTGATGTACATTCTTGACATCAACCTTTAGCAGCAGGTTCTTGGGGAATTTCTAGACCCACTGTGAGGTACTGGGTCTTGGGGGCTTGCTCTGGGAACGTGGGTAGATGGTAGGCCAAACTGGCTGCAAATTGATCATGCAATCCTAGGTTCTTTGTGGGAGGAAGAGTGCAATTTTTGTCCCTAACTCTTTGAGAATACCTCCTATAAGTCCAGCTGTTTGTGAAACACTGGTGAAGGGGGGTGTTGGTGGATGAGATTGCTCAGACCCTATGATTCTATCTTCTTGACAAGATGGCACGAGTAACCCACCCATTTCCACAAACGTACCGTGGCGTACTATGGAACGCTCACCACCTAGCATATCATACAGCCATTTGGCCTCCTCTGAACACACCAGACAAAAATGTCTCCAAACTCACACATGACACAAACATCTTAAAAAACAACAACAACACATATATGCACAAACACACACACACATACAAAGCACAGACATGAACTCCACAAATTACACTGTAATTACCTAAAGACACTCACAAACTTTACATACATATCCCAAACACACCCCACACTTACACACACAGACACACACTTCACACACAGACGACATAGACACGACACACACAAACATTACTACACACACTACATATACTACACACACACATGTACTCACACACATGTGTATACACTATAAACAAACACTGACACACACAAACTACTCATCCTACACATACCGTACACATCCTACACACACACACCTTACACACAGTACACATCCTATACGCACCCTATTCCTCCTGCACAAATGAAGTCCGGGCCCAAGCACCTGCGCCACTGCAGTCGTCACCATGCAATCACTAGCAATGACACATAGAAAGAGATGTCCAACCCCGACGCTAACTTAAGTCATATTTAGTGACAATCATTGTCCAGTGGGTTTTAGGGGTCTCAACATGCTCAAAAGTCACTCAGGTTGTCCGGTGCATCTGGGTGCCTATGACCAACACTTTTATGCTTGGGCCGTCTCATCATTGCTTTCAAATATATTTCTTCTTTTTATTTTTTTAAAAGGCTGCAGGGCCAACTCCTAGGTTTTCATCTTCTGACAGAACTTTTTGTTGGACTTCCAGACTGTCGTATGGTATGTGCCAGCCTGAGACCCACGAGTGTTCAATGTACCTACCAGAGGGCTGCACAGTACTGGCTTGAGCAAGCTTGAGGTGGGGTTCATCTTCATCGACCAGAGAATGACCGGTGGTAAGCAACCAAAATGAATGCTAGTTGTATCTTATATGGCCCGATGTACTTCTTGGCATACACCTTCAGCAGGAAGTTCTTTTGGGATCTTTCAGACCCATTGTCCTGGGTGAGGCTCCGGGCCTAAGGGCTCTTGCTCTGAGAACATGGGTAGACGGTGGCCAAATTGGGGCCTACAGGGAGCAGCTTGATCATCCTAGGTTCTTCGTGGGGCTGACGGTGGAAGTTTTGGCCCTACCTCCTTGAGAATACCTGAGAACTAGTCCCCTGTTGTGGGTGGTTCAGATAGCTCTATGTGACTTTAGTATGCTCTAGATAGCTCTAGTATGACCCTAACTGCTTGACAAAGTGTCATGAGTAAACCATTAATTTCAACAAACGTACTGCGGCGTACTATGGAATGCTCACCATTCTGCATTCACACTCATCATACTGCCCTTCAGCCTTGTCTGCATGATTTTCATTGCTGGGGGATTTTCAATCTTTGTGGCTCTTCGCAACAACGATAAGCTGAGTTGGCCAGATTTGGAGTTCTCAGCAGCGATAAGCTGAGTTGGCCAGATTTGGAGTTCCAGGAATTACCTACTGTAGCCCAGCAGGGTAAATCTGTGACACCTATCATGTCTGCCTAGATGTGAAATCCCTAGTTACAGGTTTATGTTCTTGATCAACCGACCAGTGTTTACAGTTTGATGATTCTGGGAACCTGGTTCTGAAGCAGGTGAAAACCTGGCCAATAAAAAACTGCACTGTTGTTTTGAGAATACTTTTAGGAAGACTGCAACTTACTGCAACTTGACTGACTTGGAGGAGTACACATCAGCGATCAGTTGCTTCAACCAGCGCACCGATGATGTTGCTGTCTCCAAGAACATCATCTCATGAACAACCAGAAACTTTACTGGATTTACTGTGGAGGTGTGTGCACTAGTGAAGACCCGAGACTTCACCATCAGAATAGCAAGGGCCAACCTTTCCCGGGCCATAGAGACGAAGCACGCACATGCCCAGAGAATGCTCATCCAGTCATGTGGCAGGGCATACAAGCCATCACCACCAAAAAGACGTCACCAAAGGAAACTCACCATCACCTGCCTGTGACAGTGACGGCTCCATTCAATTCCTCAAATTGCAGAGGCTAACAGTCTGATGTAGGCACAACAACTTGTTTCTGAACCTTGCTAAAATCACATGGACATGACTGTTGACTTCTGGTGGACACAGAGCGGCAACCGATGAACATCAGCTGCTCCTGTGTGGAGATCGTCAACAGCACCAAATTCCTGGTTGGCCATCTGGAGGAGAACCTCACTTGGTCCCTCAACACCAACTCCTTGCACACGATAGCATAAAAAACATCTTCTCTTCCTGAGATGGCTGAGGATGGTTCAGCTTCCACTACCGATCCTTACCACTTTCTATAGAGGGACTATCGAGAGAATCCCGAGCAGCTGCATCACAGTCTGGTGTTCCTCTCGGACCGCAAGACCTTACAGCGGATAGTGAGAACAGTAGAAGAGGTCACCGGGGACACACAGATCACATTCACTCTTCAATTCAATTCAATTCAATTTTATTTCTATAGCGCTTTTAACAATGGTCATTGTCTCAAAGCAGCTTCACAGAAATGAAAAGAAGACTTATGGAAATGTATATATGTGTAAGAAAAATGTGACTAGATAATGAGATTGTCCCTGATGAGCAAGCCAAGGGTGACGGCGACAGTGGCAAGGAAAAACTCCCCGAGATGGCAACAGGAAGAAACCTTGAGAGGAACCAGACTCAACAGGGAACCCATCCTCATCTGGGTGATAGCAGATAACAGAAATTGTATAACATCATGTGTGTTATGCAGATGAAAGTTCCATAAACAGAAGTTAATTTAAATGAACACAAAGTCCAGCACAGGGATGAGTCAGCAGGTGCAGAGGGCAGATGGGGGTCTGGATCACTGGGAGCTCAGGAGCAGCATGTGTAGATCCAAACCAAAATGAAGAAGAATCCAGCTGGAGTTGGTCCTTCTCTGGATGCCTCTGGGTCAAAGCAGGGTCGGCCTCTGTCTACTGAAGCTGGCACGATCTCCAGATGCCTCGGGATGGGTGGAAAAATAAAGAGCAGGTGAAAAGAATTAGCGTGGTTGCCATTCAGGATAGATGTACTGGAGTATCAGGTAAAGAAATTAATTATGTGTATGCCAGATTAAAGAGATGCGTCTTGAGTCTACTTTGAAATTGGGAAACTGTGTCTGAGCCCCGAACACTGTCAGGAAGGCTATTCCAAAGTTTTGGAGCTAAATATGAAAAGGCCCTACCTCCTTTTGTAGATTTTGATATTCTGGGAACTACCAGTAGTCCGGAGTTTTCTGATCTTAAGGAGCGTCCTGGATTGTAACGTATCAGAAGACTGGTTAGGTATGTGGGAGCTAGACCGTTTAGAGCCTTGTACGTAAGTAATGCTATTTTGTAATTAATTCTAAACTGAACAGGTAGCCAGTGCAAGGATGATAATATTGGGGTTATATGATCATATTTTCTGGATCTAGTGAGAACCCTGGCATTTTGGACTAACTGTAGCTTGTTAATTGAGGATGCAGGACAGCCACCCAGTAATGCATTACAGTAGTCCAGTCTGGAGGTCATGAATGCATGAACCAGCTTTTCTGCATCAGATACAGATAAAAGGTTCCTAAGCTTGGCAATATTTCTAAGGTGGAAAAAGGCTGTTTTTGTGATGTTGGAGATATGATTTTCAAAGGATAAGTTACTGTCTAATATCACACCCAGGTCTTTCACTGTCGAGCTGGTGGTAACAGAACATCCTTCTAAACGCAGGCTGAATTGTGAGAGCTGGTGTGTACTGGTTTTTGGGCCAATAAGTAATATCTCTGTCTTATCTGAATTTAGTAGAAGAAAATTATCGGTCATCCAGTCTTTTATATCTTGAATACACTCAGTTAGTCTAGACAATTTGGGTATTTCATCTGGTTTTGTGGAAATGTATAACTGAGTATCATCAGCATAACAATGGAAACTAATCCCATGTCTTCTGATGATGTTACCCAAGGGAAGCATGTATACTGAGAACAACAGAGGTCCTAAAACTGACCCTTGTGGCACCCCATATTTCACTGGCATTACACCAGACTGTTCTCCATTCAGATCTACAAAATGGAATCGATCAGACAGGTAGGATCTAAACCATTTTAATGCCTGTCCCTGAATACCAATGTGATTTTGTAAGCGATCTATTAGAATATCATGATCTATAGTGTCGAATGCAGCACTAAGATCAAGTAAGACAAGAATTGAGATGCAGCCTTGGTCTGAAGCTAAAAACAAGTCATTTGCAATTTTAACTAGTGCAGTTTCTGTACTATGATGGGGCCTGAAACCTGACTGAAATTCCTCGAGGATATCGTTTTCCTGCAAGAATGTGCATATTTGGGCTGATACTATCTTTTCTAATATCTTTGATATAAACGGAAGGTTTGAAATCGGTCTGTAATTTATTATATCATTTGGGTCTAAATTAGATTTTTTAAGAAGAGGCTTAATAACTGCCAACTTGAAAGGTTTAGGGACATGACCTAGACATAATGAAGAGTTGATAATATTTAGAAGTGGCGCTCCGGCTATACTTATCACTTCTTTTAAAAGTCTAGTTGGGATTGGATCCAACAAGCATGTTGTTGATTTAGCCGAGGTGATAAGTTTGTACAGCTCTTCCTGTCCTACACCTGTAAAGCTCTGAAAATCAAATTGTGAAGCTTTAGACTGGACTGGATCATGAGATGTTAGAGGTTGAATTTCCATTATTTTCTTCCTGATACTATCAATCTTTTCATTGAAGAAGTTCATGAAGTCTTCACTTCTAAGCTGTGATGGGATTCTCCCTGCAGGTATCTTAGGGTTTGTTAGGCTAGCCACTGTACTAAATAGGAACCTGGGATTGTTTTGGTTTCTTGCTATGAGTTGGCTCAGATGCTCGGCCCTAGCCGCTTTTAGAGCCCGTCTATAGCTGTACATACTACCTTTATACGCGATTCTAAAAACTTCTAATTTAGTTTTTCTCCATTTTCGCTCGTGGTTACGGGTTGCTCTCTTTAGGGCGCGAGTATGACTGTTGTACCATGGTGCAAGTGTTTTATCTCTGACTTTTTTTAATCTGATGGGAGCAACAGTGTCTAATGTACTGGTAAAAATAGTGCCCATGCTGCTAGTCACTTCATCTAGATCGTCTGCACTTAGGGGTCTGATAAGAAATTGGGACAGATCCGGCAGATTACCTGTGAATTTGTCTTTAGTAGTCGGATTAATATTTCTACTGAATTGATAACGTGGGGAGGCACAGCTACGTTGTTCTACAGGTAGAGTATATACTAAGAGATGATGATCTGTGATGTCATCACTTTGTGGTAGAATGTCTATATTAGAGACATCTATACCATGGGATATAATTAAATCTAGCGTATGATTAAAGCGGTGAGTTGGTCTATTTATATTTTGTTTAACCCCAAAGGAATTTAGCAAATCTATAAATGCGAGTGCTGAAGTGTTGTTAGCATCGTCTACATGAATGTTAAAGTCTCCTACTATCAGCACTTTGTCAGAGTTAACCAATAGGTCTGATAGCAGATGTCCAAACTCTTTAAGAAAATCGACATATGGCCCTGGGGGTCTGTACACGGTGGCCAGAACGAAGTGTTGCAAGGGTTTATTATGTATTTCGCTGAGTGCAACATTAATGATAAGCACTTCAAACGAGTTGAACTTGGGCCTTGTTTTCTGGGTAACAGTGAGAACATCACTGTAGATAGTTGCGACACCACCACCACGACCAGTTTGACGGGGTTCGTGCTTATAGAAATATCCTGACGGAGTAGACTCATTTAAACCAATATATTCATTTGGTCTGAGCCAGGTTTCAGTAAGGCAGAGTGCGTCAAGGCAGCAATCTGAGATAATTTCATTAACAATCAGTGCTTTAGGCGCAAGGGATCTGATGTTGAGAAGCCCAAACTTTAGAGGTATATTGTGATTACTTACTTGGCCTTTTTCTGGTTTTATAGTTATTAGATTGTTTCGAGCAATTTTAACAAATTTATTCTTTTTTCTCACTATTCGGGGAACAGACACAGTTTCTATAGGACAAGCTATGTGTGCGCGTCTATCTGTATGGTAAGTTGCATTGTGACTATTATGTTTGGAATCTAAGACACGACTTACCGCCAGTCAGATGGTTCGTAGTGTCCTGGAGATGTTGTCTGAGAGGACTGCTGCTCCAGCTCTGCTAGGGTGCAGTCCATCGGTGTGGTAGAGCCTAGGACGCTCCCAGAAAACATTCCAATTATCAACAAAGGGTAATCTCTGTTGCTGACACCAAGATTGTAACCATTCATTAAAAGCGAACAATCTACTGAACCTCTCGATTCCTCGCTGGAATGTGGGAAGCGGTCCGGATACGATGATCCTTGTCGTGGGTGATGTGCTGCGGACCTTCTCAACCAGACTCCTGAAGTCCTTCTTCAGGATCTCCGTCTGCCTCAGCCTGGTGTCGTTCGTGCCAGCATGAAGGACCACAGCTCCAAAGTTCTCCCTCAGGGCCGCAGGCACCTGTGCAGCAACATCGAGAACACGAGCACCAGGTAAACAGCGAGTGCGAACCTTACCTTTAGCCGTGGTAGCACGGACGTGCCGGACGATGGAGTCTCCGATGACCAGCGCGTCGTGTACCGTCTCGCGAAGAGGAGCGAAGCGGTTTCGGGTCGGGATCTCGAAGACGGGTGGCGGCGGAGGGGGAGAGGTCCTCGCCCGGGGCCTAGCGCGCGTCTTCCGCTGCTGCTGTATCCAGGCTTCGTGGTATCCCGGCGCCGGGGTGAAGGAAACCTGGGCGGGCTGCGTCCGTGGTGCGTTGGACCTGGACAGAGAAACACGCGGAGTAGAGGTTGTGGAAGGATGTGCGTCATGCTGAGAATTTACCTGGGACAGGTGAGCGTCGGTCCGTGACGATTCCAGCGCGGCTTTCCGCTGTCGTAGCTGGGCCAACTTCACCTGTAGGTCACGGATCTGCTTCTCCAAGGCCTCCATCTCCAAATCCGCCGAGTGAAGCTCCAATGTGTCCTCTCCTGCACTCAGAGGCAGACACACAACCGACATGGTGTAAAAAATAAAAATAAAATAAAAACCGAATATAATCGGTGTGGAAAACGCGTAGGCAAACTTGTGATAGCCGGGCTAACGGGCTAGCGATGCTAATGGGATAGCCGGCTAGACGCGGGTGCGTGGCAAAACTATTAAAACTTAGCAATATAACAGGAGTTTCGAGTGAATATATTATAAATACTTATCTGTTATATGTTCGCTCTTCGTAAGAAGACAAAAAGTTAGAACGTCAATCTGGATTGAGCTGGAAAATTGGTCAGTCTGCCGGAGCTCGGAAAAACACAGTGATTCTTCACCCTCCTGCCATCTGGAAAAAGATAGGAAACTATCGGTAACTCACATCCAGACTGTGCGACAGCATCTTTTCACAAGACATCCATCTCCTCACCAAAAAGATTACTGGACTGATAAACAAGAACACACACACACACACACACACACACACACAATCACTCAGATAACTGAGAACATTGAGACTGAACTTATAAACAACACACACGCAAACACACTGATCGACAACCATCTACCAAATTGTCCATACTGACTGAACAGATAAACTGAAATAACTGATTATACACACTGATCAACAACCATCTAAAAATGGTTCAGACCAACCTGCAATTGCTCTTTTGCACAATATCCATTACTTGTTATAGGCACAAAACTATTTGATCTTTGTTGCTACTTCAAAGGAATGTCTCCTGATGTTCTCAACTCATTACATCATCAGCACAAAGTAATGAAATGTGTCATGTTGTCACGTTGTGATTTTGTTACTCTTGTTTGCACATTTGCACGCGGACTTTATGTTGTCTCTTTTTTTTTTATAGAACTTAGTTTTCTGTTAACTTAAAAATGTCAATCTGTCTTGTCACAGCTAGGCAGCTAATTAGGTTGCTTAGTTAGCTAGTTAGTTTTTGCTCATTCATGATGTTCATTTATGTTGTATGTAGGACCTTGCTCCTAGAGGAACGTTGTTTCATGTCACTGTGTACTAAACTGTATATGGTTGAAATGAAAATAAAAGCCTACTTGAATTTGGCTCAGTTAGCCTGGCTTTTTAACACATAAAGTGAACAAAAAGCTAAAGCCCCAGGCTTTGTGTTCACCCGGATGTAAAAGCCTACACCTAGACATTGTGGCACGCCCATTGCTGGGATGATGGGATCCAGTCAGCTATGTCTCTCCGCTACAGAAACATTACCTCACACCGTGTCATTTCTAGGTTGACCCGCCATCAGAAGTACTCAGGCCTCCGACCTGCATTGGGGGAAGTGTACGTCGATACACCACCATTTCCCATTGTATTTGCTGCCTCTCTTCTGTCCCTGCTCATCGCTTACTGAATGTATCCACATTATTTTATTCTATAAACTATAAACAAAAAGCGTTTTCTGTATTTATGTATTTTTTCTTATTTCATATTTAGTTGCACGTTTTCTTATTCGTACTCTATTAATTTATTAGTATAGTCATATTCTTTGTTTGAATACTCTTTTTTTTTAATGCCTGGGTCAAGCACGGTTGTCAAAGCATTTCTCTTAAAATCATTTTGTGAATGATTGTGTATTTGACAAATAAAATTTGAAATTAAATTGAAACAAAAATTCACATTTATTAACATGATCTATTAATTTAGCGACTTCGTCATTCATTTTAACATTGCTTCCTTTTTAACTGTATGTAAAAAACATTGGGGTGTGAATCAGCTTTCAAATAAAGTGTAAATGAGATTTGTGAATATTAGAAAAGTGAAAGAAATAATTTCCAAAACATTCATGAATTCTGGCACACATGTTGAATAACATCTTTTTATTCTTCGTTATTCTTCGTCACGTTTGAGTATGAAACCTGAAAAAATCTTGTTTCGCATGTTTTACATGAGCATGCATTAGTTGAGAGAGACAACCGCTTTCCTGACAGCGCTACACGGCAAACGCTTTATCTCAGCATGACACGCATAAAAGTGAAAGGAAGGATCATGTCCAACACTTTAATGTATTACGACATTCAAGTTGAGTAACACATTTTTTGTTAGTCTTTTTCACGTTTTGAGCATAAAAAGTTCATATAAACTCATTTTGTGTGTTTCACATTCCGATGCCTTAGTTGTGTGAGAAAACCGCTTTCCTGAGCTCGTACAGCGCTAAGAACGCAGCAAACGCTTTATCTCATCATGACATGCATAAAAGTGAAAGGAATGATGATTTCCAACACTTTCATGCATTATGACATTCATGTTGACTAACATATTTTTTGTTAGTCTTTTTCACGTTTTGAGCGTAAAAAGTGCATAGTAATACGTTTTGGGTGTTTCACATGACGATGCCTTAGTTGTGTGAGAAAACCGCTTTCCTGAGCTCCTACAGCGCTAAGAACGCAGCAAACGCTTTATCTCATCATGACATGCATAATACTGAAAGGAATGATGATTTCCAACACTTTCATGCATTATGACATTCATGTTGACTAACACATTTTTTTGTTAGTCTTTTTCACGTTTTGAGCATAAAAAGTTCATATAAACTCATTTTGTGTGTTTCATATGACGATGCCTTAGTTGTGTGAGAAAACCGCTTTCCTGAGCTCGTACAGCGCTAAGAACGCAGCAAACGCTTTATCTCATCATGACATGCATAATATTGAAAGGAATGATGATTTCCAACACTTTCATGCATTATGACATTCATGTTGACTAACACATTTTTTGTTAGTCTTTTTCACGTTTTGAGCGTAAAAAGTGCATAGTAAACGTTTTGGGTGTTTCACATGACGATGCCTTAGTTGTGTGAGAAAACCGCTTTCCTGAGCTCCTACAGCGCTAAGAACGCAGCAAACGCTTTATCTCATCATGACATGCATAAAAGTGAAAGGAATGATGATTTCCAACACTTTCATGCATTATGACATTCATGTTGACTAACACATTTTTTTGTTAGTCTTTTTCACGTTTTGAGCATAAAAAGTTCATATAAACTCATTTTGTGTGTTTCATATGACGATGCCTTAGTTGTGTGAGAAAACCGCTTTCCGGAGCTCGTACAGCGCTAAGAACGCAGCAAACGCTTTATCTCATCATGACATGCATAAAAGTGAAAGGAATGATGATTTCCAACACTTTCATGCATTATGACATTCATGTTGACTAACATTTTTTTGTTAGTCTTTTTCACGTTTTGAGCGTAAAAAGTGCATAGTAATACGTTTTGGGTGTTTCACATGACGATGCCTTAGTTGTGTGAGAAAACCGCTTTCCTGAGCTCCTACAGCGCTAAGAACGCAGCAAACGCTTTATCTCATCATGACATGCATAATACTGAAAGGAATGATGATTTCCAACACTTTCATGCATTATGACATTCATGTTGACTAACACATTTTTTTGTTAGTCTTTTTCACGTTTTGAGCATAAAAAGTTCATATAAACTCATTTTGTGTGTTTCATATGACGATGCCTTAGTTGTGTGAGAAAACCGCTTTCCTGAGCTCGTACAGCGCTAAGAACGCAGCAAACGCTTTATCTCATCATGACATGCATAATATTGAAAGGAATGATGATTTCCAACACTTTCATGCATTATGACATTCATGTTGACTAACACATTTTTTGTTAGTCTTTTTCACGTTTTGAGCGTAAAAAGTGCATAGTAATACGTTTTGGGTGTTTCACATGACGATGCCTTAGTTGTGTGAGAAAACCGCTTTCCTGAGCTCCTACAACGCTAAGAACGCAGCAAACGCTTTATCTCATCATGACATGCATAATACTGAAAGGAATGATGATTTTCAACACTTTCATGCATTATGACATTCATGTTGACTAACAAATTTTTTGTTAGTCTTTTTCACGTTTTGAGCATAAAAAGTGCATAGTAATACGTTTTGGGTGTTTCACATGACGATGCCTTAGTTGTGTGAGAAACATGACATTTTTTCAATAACTATTTTTTGTTAGCCTTTTTCATATTTTGAGCATGAAAAGTGCATAAAAAAGTGCATTGTGTGTTTTACAAATTCTATTCTACACACACAAACGCTAAAAACATTAAACATACATTAAAGATACTGCGCACAGACCCAGACGAGACACACACAAAAATGCAACACATAAATCCATATAAACTCACACACACACACACACACACACACACACACACACACACACACACACACACACACACACACACACACACACACACACACACACACACACACACACACACACTGACACACAGACAAACACACACACACACACACACACACACACACACTACATGTATTATTATAATAATTATTATAATTATTCATTTTATAGTACTCTTCTGCATGAAAAAACACTACACACATGAACCATACATGAAACATACTGCAAACACAGACCCATACGACACACACACACCACACAAACACACACACACACACACACACACACACACACACACACACACACACACACACACACACACACACACACACACACACACACACACACACACACACACACACACACACACACACACACACACACACACACACACACACTGACACACAGACAAACACACACACACACACACACACACACACACACTACATGTATTATTATAATAATTATTATAATTATTCATTTTATAGTACTCTTCTGCATGAAAAAACACTACACACATGAACCATACATGAAACATACTGCAAACACAGACCCATACGACACACACACACCACACAAACATACACACACACACACACACACACACACACACACACACACACACACACACACACGCACACACGTTTTCTCAGTGTTTCCACATTCTACCCATTCCTCAGAAACGATGACCTGCTCAAGCCCTTGTGCCATTATAGTCATCACCAAACCCGAACAACATTGAAACAGCTAGCAATGGCGTATCAGGAAGAGGTGTCCAGGAATAGTGATGCCTTAAGCTTATGTCATATTTTTTTAATAGGTCTTAGCATGCTGAAAAGGCACACAGGTTGTGAGGTTCGAACAAGTGGTCGATGGCAAAGGTGCTTGGGCCCGCTCATCCTTGCTTGTAGCTATATTTCTTCTTTGTTTTTTAGCCAGACAAGGGAACAGTATATGCCTGTATGGGACCCATTAATGTTCCTCGCCTGACTGTGGACGCGGCGTCCCCATTGTGATGTTGCTATCCATGGACCTGCCAGAGTACTGCACAAGACTGTGAGAGGTGTTTATCCTCATCGACAGGCGAGAAGTAATCAACTGTATGCAACTGAAATTAAATCTTTGTTGCATCTTCAATGACCCATGTACCAATGTACCTTCTTGCCTTCAACCTTAAGCAGATTTTTGGGCGGGGAACTCTTAGATCCACTGTTCTGGGTGAGGCTCTTGGTCTTGGGGGCTTCCTCTGGAAGCATGGGTAGCCAACTTGGCTGCAGGGAGCAGATTGATCAAGCAGTCCTAGGTTCTTGGTGGGGGGTGTCCAAGTTTTTGGCCCTTGTTCTTTGAGAATACCTTCCGATAAGTCCACCTGTTTGTGAAAGACTGAGGAAGGGGGTTGTGGATGTTTTAGTTAACTTAGATGCTATGACTCTATCTGCTCGAAAAAATGCCACGAGTATATCCCATGCATTTCCCCAAATGTACTGCTGCCTATTATGGAACGCTCACCACTTAGCACATCATACAGCTCTTCGGTCGTCACATCGTACAGCTCTCTGTGTGCCTTTAATTTCTGTGCCACAAGGGTGGTTCCTAGCAAAGTACACACACACACACACACACACACACATACACACACACACACACACACACACACACACACACACACACACACACACACACACACACACACACACACACACACTACAATCTACACACACATACTACACTACTACCATACACACAAACACTAGACACCCACATCCTACACACTTACATCTTAGACTTACACATACTACACATTACACACAACCAGTACACATGCTTTCTAGACACATATAAACACATATGCTCAATACAAACATATACTCACATCCCAATTAGACATAGCACACACACAATACACATAATAAATAAATAATAACCACAGACAAACACACATCTCACACACATCCTACGCATGTCTACACACATGTCTGTACACATCCTAGAATCCTGCTCAAGCTCCAGCGCCATTACAGTTGCCATGAAACCCGTCTGACATTGTGTGACAGCTAACAATGCCTAACTAGAAAGAGACGTCCAGCCATTAAACTTATGTGATATTTGTTCAAGAGGTTGTAGCGTGCTAAAAAGTCACACAGATTGTGAGGTGCAACCAAGTTGTGACCACAGTTTCATTTTCCTCATTCATCAACTCTTGAAAGTATTTCTTCCATCTTCCCATCACGCTCCTGGCATCTGTCAGTACTTTTCCATCGTTATCTTTAATCACTCTAACATGCTGCACATCCTTCCCATCTCTATCTCTCTGATTCACGAACCTGTACAGATCCATGGTAAACCAAATTGAACCTTGATCCTAAGCTTCTAGCCTTGCTACCTGTCCACCTTTTCTCCTGGACACACAGTATGTCCACCTTCCTTTGTTCCTCCTCTCCTTTGTTGACCAACAGTAGCCTAATTTCCACCAGCAGCCTGTAGGTCAAAAGCACTGGTGGAGGTCATTATTACCCCGGGCCGCGACCGATCCAGTATGGAAATGAAATTGGTGATTCGCATAATTGATTTGACAAATGTTTTACGTCGGATGCCATTCCTGACACAACCCTCTGCATTTATCCAGACTTGGGGCTGGCACAAGAAGACACTCTGGATTGCATTGCTTGTAAATTTATTCTTTTTATTTTAAAAGGCCGCATGGCCAACTTATTGGCCTTCATCTTCAGAGAGCTCCTCGGTGGACAACCAGACCGGGGAATA
>QNUK01002328.1:0-15528 GCA_013621035.1 Clarias magur | reverse complement strand
TAAGTCCACCTGTTTGTGAAAGACTGGGGAAGGAGGTTGTGGATGTTTTAGATAGCGTAGGTGCTATGACTCTATCTGCTCGACAAAATGCCACGTGTATCCCAAGCATTTCCACAAATGTATTGCTGCCTATTATGGAACGCCCACCACTTAGCACATCATACAGCAGGTCTCTGTGTGTTTTTAATTTCTGTGCCACAATGGTGATTCCTAGCAAAGTTTGCATCAGAAAGAAGCGATTATTTGAGTCGGACAGTTCCAGGAATCCAAACACATATTGAACACACACACACACACACACACACACACACACACACACACACACACACACACACACACACACACACACACACACACACACACACCAAACACACACACACACACACACACACACACACACACACACACACACACACACACACACACACACACACAGTACACACATACACACACACACACATGCACACACACACAGTACAAACACACACACAGCACACACATAACACACACACACACGCACACACACACACACCCAAAACACACACAGCACACACACACACACACACACACACACACACACACACACACACACACACACACACTCTACAATCTATAAACACTATATTCAAACATACTACACACTTACATCCTAGACTTACACATACACACAACCATTACACATGCTTGCTAGACATATGTAAACACAGACGCTCACTACAAAAACATTCTCACATCCCAATCACACATAGCACACACACAGTACAAATCATAAATAAACACGACAAATCAGAACCACAGACAAACACACATGTCTCAAACACATCTTACGCATGTCTACACACATGTCTACACACATTCTAGAATCCTACAAAAACAATGACCTGCTCAAGCATTTCAGTTGCCATGAAACCCATTTTACATTGGGTGACAGCTAACAAGAAAGGCACATCCAGCCATTAAACTTATGTCACATTTGTTTAAGAGGTCGTAAATTTTCCTCCACCTGTTCCCTGCTCTTGCTACAAAGCACAATGTCATCTGCAAACATCATAGTCCACAGTCCTGTTTAATCTCATCTGTCATCCTGTCCATTACCAGAGCAAACAAAAGGTGGATTAAAGCTGATCTTTGATGCAGACCCACCTCCACCTTGAACTCTTCTGTCACACCTACAGCACAGGACGAACACCGTTTGCACTCTTCATCCTCTGTAATGCCCACCTCTCCTCACTCTTATTAAAATTTCTTTTTTGCTACACACATATTATACATATTACACTCACACATGTCGCAACCTCAAACATACATACAAACAAGCACACACACACACACCTACACGCATACACACACACACACACACACACACACACACACACACACACACACACACACACACACACACACACACACACACACACACACACACACACACACACAGATACAATGCAACTTTATATTACCTTCTATGTACTTCTCCATCAGCATCCTCAAAGCAAATACTACAACTGTTGGACTCTTTCTAGGTATGAACCCATATTGCTGTTCACAAATGCTCACCCTTAACCAAGCTGCCACTACGCTTTCTAAAGTAGTATTATTATAATTATTATAGATAATGATTACCATGTCAACCAACTCTCTTCCTTCCCTGTCATAGTCCAAACATTCAAAGTCCCTACTATCACTCCTAAACGCATACCCTTCCTTTTCTCTCTCTGCTTTCAAACACGCCTTCCTCCTCATCCTTTTTCGATCAACAGTAGTTGGTCCTAATTTCCACCAGCAGCCTGTAGGTCAACAGCACCGATGTCGCTCGTTGTTAACCCGGGCCGCGACCGATCCGGTATGGAAATGATATTTGTTATTCGCATCATTGATTTGGCAAATGTTTTACGTCGGATGCCCTCTGCATTTATCCAGACTTGGGACTGGCACAAGAAGACGCTGGATTGCGCCCCCGTGGTTGCATTGCTTGTAATTATATTTATTCTTTTTATTTGAAAAAGCCGCATGGCGAACTTCTTGGCCTTCATCTTCAGAGAGCTCCTCGGTGGACAACCAGACCGGGGAATACTATCTGTCTGCCTTGGACGCATAAGTGTTCCTTGACTGACCATGTATGCGGCACAGTACTGGCATGAGCAAGCGGTGTTTATCTTAATTAACTGGGGACTGAGTGGCGTTAAGCAACCAAAATTGCCCGATGGCCCGACGTACCGATGTACGTTCTTGACATCAACCTTTAGCAGCAGGTTCTTGGTGAAACTTCTAGATCCACTGTTCTAGGTGAGGCTCTGGGTCTTGAGGGCTTGCTCTGGGAACGTGGGTACATGGTAGCCAAACTGGCTGCAGGGAGCAAATTGATCATGCACTCCTAGGTTCTTTGTGGGAGGAGGAGTGCAGTTTTTGTCCCTTCCTCTTTGAGAATACCTCCTATAAGTCCAGCTGTTTGTCAGACACTGGGGAAGGGGGTTGTTGGTGGATGAGATAGCTCAGACCCTATGATTCTATCTGCTTGACAAGATGGCACAAGTAACCGACCCATTTCCACAAATGTACCGAGGCCTACTATGGAACGCTCACCACCTAGCATATCATACAGCCATTTGGCCTTCTCTGAACACACCAGACAAAAATGTCTCCAAACACACACACTCACACAGGACACATACATCTTAAAATAAAAAACACCACATATACACAAAAACACACACACATACACTGCACAGACATGAACTCCACAAATTACACTGTAATTGCCTAAAGACACTCACACAATACACAAACTTTACTTACATATCCTAAACACACCCCCCACTCACACACACACACACACACACACACCTGCTGTAGGTGTGACAGATGACACAGACACACACGACACACACATACACATACTACACACACTACACATAATACACACACATATATTCTCACACACATGCGCACATACACTATAAACAAACACTGACACACACAAACTACTTATCCTACACATACAGTACACATCCTATGCACACTAGACAAATGAAGACCAGGCCCAAGCACCTGCGCCATTACAGTCATCACCAAGCAATCACTAGCAATGACACATAGACCTTGACAATGACTTAAACTTAAGCCATATTTAGAGACATCATTGTCCAGTGGGTTTTAGGGGTCTCAGCATGCTCAAAAGTCACTCAGGTTGTGCAGTGCACCCGGGTACCTATGGCACAGATGCTTGGGCCCGCTCATCATTGTTTTCAAATATATTTCTTCTTTTTATTTGAAAAGGCTGCAGGGCCAACTTCTAGGTTTTCATTTTCTGAGAGAACTTCTTGGTGGACTTCCAGACCATTGTATGGCATGCGCCAGCCTGAGACCCACGACTGTTCAATGTACCTTCCAGAGGGCTGCACAGGACTGGGTTGAACAAGCTTGAGGTGGGGTTTATCTTCATCGACCAGAGAATGACCGGTGGTAAGCAACTGAAATGAATGCTAGTTGTATCTTATATGGCCCGATGTACTTCTTGGCATTCATATTCAGCAGGAGGTTCTTGGGAGAACTTTCAGACCCAATGTCGTGGTTGAGGCTCTGGGCCTTGGGCTCTTGCTCTGAGAACATGGGTAGACGGTGGCCAAATTGGGGCCTACGCAGAGTAGATTGATCATCCTAGGTTCTTAGTGGGGCTGAGGGTGGAAGTTTTTAGCCCTTCCTTTTTGAGAATACCTGAGAATTAATCCACATGTTTGTGAAAAACTGGGAAATGTGGTTGTGGGTGGTTCAAGTAGCTCAGACCCTATGACCCTAACTGCTTGACAAAGTGTCATGAGTAAAGAATTAATTTCAACAAACGTACTGCGGAATGCTCACCATTCTGCATTCACACTCATCATACTGACCTTCAGCCTTGTCTGTGTGCTTTTCATTCCTTGGTGATTTTCATTCTTTGTGGCTCTTCGCAAAGTTCGCAGCAAACAGCAGCGATAAGTTGAGCCGGCCATATTCGGAGTTCCAGGAATTACCTACTGTAGCCAAGCATGGTAAATCTGTGACACCTATCATCTCTGCCTAGATGTGAAATTCCTAGTTACAGGTTTGTGTTCTTGATCAACCGACCAGTGTTTACAGTTGATGATTCAGGGACACCTGGGTCTGAAGCAGGTGAAAACCTGGCCACCAGAAGCCTGCACTGTTGTTTTGAGAACACTGTTTGGAAGGCTGCAACTTATGGCAACTTCATTGACTTCGGGGAGTACACTTCATCAGTGACCAGCTACTTCAACCAGTACACCGATGATGTCGCTGTCTCCAAGAACATCATCTCACGACCAACTAGAAACTTTACTGGATTTACTTGTGCACTTGTGAAGACCCTAGACTTCACCTTCAGAACAGCAAGGGCCAAACTGTCCCAGGACATAGAGAGTCGAAGCGTGCGCAGGCCCAGAGAATGCTCATTCAGTCATGTGGCAGGGCATACAAACCATCACCACCAAAAGGACATCACCAAGAGAAACTCACCGTCACTCGCCTGTGACGGCTCCATTCCAGTCCTCGAATTGCAGAGGCTAACGGCTAACGATGCAGAGGTGTAGGCGGTCTGGGGTAGGCAGCATAACAACCTGTTTCTGAACGTTGCTAAAATAAAAAACATGGTTGTTGACTTCAGGAGGAGACAGAGCGGCCACTCTCTGATGAATATCAACTGCTCCTGTGTGGAGATCGTCAACAGCACCAAATTCCTGGTTGGCCATCTGGAGGAGAACCTTACTCAGTCCCTCAATACCAGCTCCTTGTACACGAGACCATTACAAACATCTCTTCCAGAGAAGGCTGAGGATGGCCCAGTTTCCACCACCAACCCTTACCACTTTCTATAGAAGGACTATCGAGAGAATCCTGAGGAGCTGCATCAGTGTATGGTGTTCCTCTCGGACCGCAAGACCTTACAGCTGATAGTGAGAACAGCAAAGGAGCTCACCGGGGTCTCTTTTCCGTCTAGCGAAGACATTTAAACCACATGCTGCATCTGCAAAGCCACCAACCTTGTGGCTTATTGGACATACAGATGACACTCACTCTTCACTCTCCTGCCATAAAAAAGATAGCAAAGCATTCGGTCAATCACATCCTGACTGTGCAACAGCGTCTTGTCACAAGACATCCATCTCCTCAACAAAAAAGGGATTGGACTGATAAACAAACACAAAAACACACACACACAAAGACACACACACACACATACACAGTCTACTATCTGAGTAGATAACTGAGAACATTGAGACTGAATGGATAAATAACCCACGCACAAACACACTGATCAACAAGCATCTAACAAATTGTCCATACTGACCGACCAGATAAACTGAAATAACTGATCATACACACTGATCAACATCCATGTTTAAATGATTCACCCCAACCTGCAATTGCTCTTTTGCACAATATCCATTACTTTTTATATCTTTATATATCTCGTTATATCTTTGCTGCTACTTCAAAGGAATGTGTCCTGATGAGAAATGAGTCCTCAACTCATTACGTCATCAGCAAGAAGTAATGAAATGTGTCATGTTGTCACGTTGTGATTTTGGTACTCTTGTTTGCACATTTGCACAAGTAACGTATGTTACATTTTATTCATAAATTTTATTATACATCATTTTATTCTATAAACTATAAACAAAAGGCTCAACATTGCTTCCTTTTTAACTGTATGTAAAAAATATAAGGGTGTGAATCAGCTTTCACATACAAGTGAAAATGACATTTGTGAATATTGGAAAAGTGAAATAAATAAATTCCAAAACATTCATGAATTCTGGCATACACGTTGAATAAGAACTTTTTTGTAATTTTTTTTACGTTTGAGTAAGAAAACAGAATATATGACCACTAATGAGTTGAGAGAGACAATCGCTTTCCTGGGCAAGGACAGCGCTAAGAACATGGTAAACGCTTTATTTCATCAGGCGAAGCATAAAAGTGCAAGGAATCATCATTTCCAACACTTTCATGCATTCGGGCATAAATGTTGAATAACTACTTTTTTGTTAGTCTTTTTCACATTTTCAACTTTGAAAGTGCATAAAAACTCATTTTGTGTGTTTCCCATGTCCATGCCTTAGTTGTGTGAGAAAAACAGCTTTCCTGAGGTCGTACAGCGCTAAGGACACGGCAAACGCTTTCTCTCATCATGAGACGCATAAAAGTGAAAGAAATGATCATTTCCAACGCTTTCATTCATACGGGCATAAATATTGAATGACATCTTTTTTGTTAGTCTTTTTCACATTTTGAGCATAAAAAAGTGCATATTAATATATTTTGTGTGTTTTACATGACCTGTCTTAGTTGTGTGAAGAAACCGCTTTCCTGAGCTCGTACAGCGCTAAGAACACGGCAAACGCTTTCTCTCAGCATTAGAAGCATAAAAGTGAAAGTGATGATCATTTCCAACACTTTCATGGATTCTGGCATGAATGTTGCATGTCTACTTTTTTGTTGGTCTTTTTCACAATTTCAGCTTTGAATGTGCATTCGAACTCATTTTGTGTGTTTCACATGACCATGCCTTAGTTGTGTGAAAAAACCGCTTTCCTGAGGTCGGACAGCGCTAAGAACACGGCAAACGCTTTATCTCATCAGGCGAAGCATAAAAGTGAAAGGAATCATCATTTCCAACACTTTCATGCATTCGTGCATAAATGTTGAATAACTACTTTTTGTTAGTCTATTTCACATTTTGATCATCAAAAAAGTGTATATAAACTCATTTTGTGTGTTTTACATGACCATGCCTTAGTTGTGTGAGAAAACCGCTTTCCTGAGCTCGTACAGCGTTAAGAACACGGCAAACGCTTTCTCCCATCATGAGACGCATAAAAGTGAAAGGAATGATAATTTCCAACACTTTCATGCATTAGGGCATAAATGTTGAGTAACATCTTTTTTATTAGTATTTTTCACATTTTGATCATAAAAAGTGCATATTAATAGGTTTTGGGTCTTTTACATGACCATGCCTTAGTTGTGTGAAAAAACCGCTTTCCTGAGGTCGGACAGCGCTAAGAACACGGCAAACGCTTTATCTCATCAGACGGAGCATAAAAGTGCAAGGAATCATCATTTCCAACACTTTCATGCATTCGGGCATAAATGTTGAATAACTACTTTTTTGTCAGTCTTTTTCACATTTTCAGCTTTAAAAGTGCATATGAATTCATTTTGTGTGTTTCACATGTCCATGCCTTAGTTGTGTGAGAAAACCGCTTTCCTGAGGTCGGACAGCGCTAAGAACACGGCAAACGCTTTATCTCATCAGGCGGACCATAAAAGTGCAAGGAATCATCATTTCCAACACTTTCATGCATTCGGGCATAAATGTTGAATAACTACTTTTTGTTAGTCTATTTCACATTTTGATCATCAAAAAAGTGTATATAAACTCATTTTGTGTGTTTTACATGACCATGCCTTAGTTGTGTGAGAAAACCGCTTTACTGAGCTCGTACAGCGTTAAGAACACGGCAAACGCTTTCTCCCATCATGAGACGCATAAAAGTGAAAGGAATGATAATTTCCAACACTTTCATGCATTAGGGCATAAATGTTGAGTAACATCTTTTTTATTAGTATTTTTCACATTTTGATCATAAAAAGCGCATATTAATAGGTTTTGGGTCTTTTACATGGCCATGCCTTAGTTGTGTGAGAAAACCGCTTTCCTGAGGTCGGACAGCGCTAAGAACACGGCAAACGCTTTATCTCATCAGGCGGAGCATAAAAGGGCAAGGAATCATCATTTCCAACACTTTCATGCATTCGGGCATAAATGTTGAATAACTACTTTTTGTTAGTCCTTTTCACTTTTTGATAATAAAAAAGTGTATATAAACTCATTTTGTGTGTTTTACATCACTATGCCTTAGTTGTGTGAGAAAACCGCTTTCCTGAGCTCGTAGAGCGTTAAGAACACGGCAAACGCTTTCTCCCATCATGAGACGCATAAAAGTCAAAGGAATGATAATTTCCAACACTTTCATGCATTAGGGCATAAATGTTGAATAACATCTTTTTTGTTAGTCTTCTTCACATTTTGATCATAAAAAGTGCATATTAATAGGTTTTGTGTCTTTTACATGACCATGCCTTAGTTGTGTGAAAAAACCGCTTTCCTGAGGTCGGACAGCGCTAAGAACACGGCAAACGCTTTATCTCATCAGGCGGAGCATAAAAGTGCAAGGAATCATCATTTCCAACACTTTCATGCATTCGGGCATAAATGTTGAATAACTACTTTTTTGTTAGTCTTTTTCCCATTTTGATCATAAACAATGCATATTAATAGGTTTTGTGTGTTTTAAATGACCATGCCTTAATTATGTTAGAAAACCGCTTTCCTGAGCTCGTACAGCGCTAAGGACACGGCAAACGCTTTATCTCATCATGATACGCATAAAAGTGAAAGGGATGATCATTTCCAACACGTTCAGACATTATTGCACAGATATTGAATAACTACTTTTTTGTTAGTCTTGTTTACAGTTTGAGCTTTGAAAGTGCATATAAACTCATTTTGTGTGTTTTACATGATCATGCCTTAGTTGTGTGAGAAAACCGCTTTCCAGAGCTCGTACAGCGCTAAGAACACGGCAACCGCTGTCTGTCTTCCTGAGATGCATGAAAGTGAAAGGAATGATCATTTCCAACATAGCATAAATGTTGAGTAGGACTTTTTTGTTAGTCTTTTTTGATCATAAAAAAGTGCATATTAATACGTTTTGTGTGTTTTTCATGTCCATGTCATAGTTGTGTGAGAAAACCGCTTTCCTGAGCTCGTACAGCGCTAAGAACACTGTAAACGCTTTATCTCATCATGAGAAGTATAAAAGTAAAAGGAATGATCATTCCCAACACGGTCATGCATTCTGACTTTCATGCTGAGTACACACACAAACACACACACACACACACACACAACCACACACACACACACAAACACACACACAAACACACACACACACACACACACACACACACACACACACACACACACACACACACACACACACACACACACACACACACACACACACACACACACACACACACACACACACACACACATAAACACACACACACACACACACACACAGACACACACACACACACAAACAGACCCATACACACACACACACAGACACACACACACACACAAACAGACACACACACACACACACACACACACACACACACACACACACACACACACACACACACACACACACACACACACACACACACACACACACACACACACACACACACACACACACACACACACACACACGCATACACATTCACTCAGATAAGCCATTGACTCAGATAAGCCATTGACATGCACTAGGAGTTTTGGTAGATTTCCAGTGAATCAGAATACGGCCCCTAGCTATTAAAGAGGTCAATGCCAAAATGTCCAGTTGTTTGGAACTGAACTGAGACCAGACCCGTTGAACCCCAAAAATTGCAATAGCAGGGCAAAGATCAATATCAACCCTGAGCACCTTGGACATCACTGTAAAATAGTTAACCCAGTAATTTTGCAGTTTAGAACAAGTGAAAAACATGTGACTTAAAGTACACTGAGATGATTGACATTACTGAATAGCAAAAGTAAACTCACGTACTCTTGCAGTGCGACATCTATTTACATTTGCAGAATAAGAAATAATCTGCCCTCGGAGATATGCCTTAAGTTTCTCCCCCAGTAAGGAATAAGAAACTGTGCCGTCCTGGTTTGTAGCCATAAAGTAATCAATTGATGTTGCAATAAAATCTATAAATTTTTCATCAGACAAAAGCAGAGAATTTAAACCTCCACGATGAAGAATATTGAGGTTGTACAGACAACTGCATATCACCGCTGAAGAGAGCATGATCAGAAATAACAATAGCGTGGTATGAAACTGATGTTACTTTAGAAAGTAATAAGCTATCTATAAAAGAATAATCAATGCGGGAATATGACTGATGCACTTGGGAGAAAAAGGAAAATGTCTTAGCTTGAGGTATTATAGAAACTCCAAGGGTCAACACATCCATTGCTAGACATAAACTCTGCAACTGACCTTGACATCAATGACACAGGCCTTAACAAGAAGTACAGGTTTCCGTAACATCAAGCCAACAACGATCAAGTATCTTCCATTTTTGTTAACTATTACCTTATCACAAATAAACTGAACCCTCATGTTAATTAGTATTGCAACCCCTCTAGCTCTGGAATTGAAATTTGAGTGAAAAACTTTGCTGACCCAGGGGCATTTCAGTTTAATCTGATCCTGACTTCTTAAGTGTGTCTCCTGCAAAAATACTATATCAGCACTTAGCCTCTTCAAATGAGAAAAGATCTTTGACCTTTTAATTGGATTTCCAATGCCTTTAACATTCCATGTTAATTGTGTTAATTGTCGAATAGGCTGGATTGGACAAAGAACCAGAAATATTTGCCATCTACTCCACTAATCCACTGAAAAACAAAATCAAAGACATATTTCTGCGAAATCTGTGAAACAAAACAAAAACCAAAGACACAAAAACAGGCAAACAAAAAACAAGCAAAAAACCAAACACCCACCCCACGCAAACAATCCCACCCATAAGCACAACCAATATTCACATCACTAGTTGATGTGAAACTATGTGCAGACTCCAGTTGGAGCCAACCAATACTCCTCACTCTCACGATTACAAACCAAAGAAAAAAGATGGAACCCTGCAGATTGTCCCACTAATTACTAATAACAGAAATGCACAATATCTCAATCATTGCAACATTAAGCCCATTTTACTCCAACTTAGCCACCAACACCATACATACACATATACTTCAATCAAGAAACTCTGACAAAGACTATGACCAGACTCTTCATAATATCTTCTGGAAAACCCTGGAAAACCCTTTAAACAGAGTCTGGACCATAATAACTTAATAATAACTTAATAATAATAATAATAATAATAATAATAATAATAATAGTAATCCTACAGCACAGTAGTATCGAGAAACTACTTCACCCCACTCACATGCTCAGATACTCATGAAATATTTGGTTCTGTTCGTTGAGATGATAAACTACTGACATATTCTTTAGCCAAGTCTGGTGAGTTAAACTGTTTCTCCACTCCATCGTAAGTAACACGCAGCTTGACTGGATGAAGAGATCCAAATTTCACCCCCGGAATCTTCCGCAGCTGCTGACGGACATCATTGAAGGCAGATCGAGCACGAACAGTTTTTACAGTGAGATCCGGAAAGATGCTAATTTTCATATCATCAAATTTAAACTGCCTCACTTCCCGCGCACGCTGCAGAGCCGCAGTACAGTCTGAGTGGTAATGCAACCTCGCCACAACCGCTCGTGGACGCTCTCCCGGCTTGGGCTTGGTCTGCAGCGTGCGATGTCATCTGTCAACCATAACGTCGCTGTCCGTATTAAGGACTTTTTTGAGCAATTCTGAGACATCTAGGGTGGTACAGGGTTTGTCTTCTGAAATTCCTATGATCCTTATATTATTATTCCGTAAACACGCTTTACCCCATCTAACGCCTAACCGGAAGTATTTTTGGGGAACTTCTGTTGGGGAACACTGTTCTGGGTGAGGCTCATGGTATTGGGGGCTTCCTCCGGAAGCATGGGTAGTCAACTTTTGGAGCAGATTGATCCAAGTTTTTGGCCCTTCCTCTTTGAGAATACCTACTTTAAGTCCACCTGTTTGTGAAAGACTGGGGAAGGAGGTTGTGGATGTTTTAGATAGCGTAGGTGCTATGACTCTATCTGCTCGACAAAATGCCACGTGTATCCCAAGCATTTCCACAAATGTATTGCTGCCTATTATGGAACGCTCACCACTTAGCACATCATACAGCAGGTCTCTGTGTGTTTTTAATTTCTGTGCCACAATGGTGATTCCTAGCAAAGTTTGCATCAGAAAGAAGCGATTATTTGAGTCGGACAGTTCCAGGAATTCAAACACATATTGAACACACACACACACACACACACACACACACACACACACACACACACACACACACACACACACACACACACACACACACACACACACACACACACACACACACACACACACACACACACACACACACACACACACACACACACACACACACACACACACACACACACACACACACACACACACACACACACACACACGCACACACACACACACCCACACACACACACACACACACACACACACACACACACACAAGCACACACACACACACACACACACACACACACACACTACAATCTATAAACACTATATTCAAACATACTACACACTTACATCCTAGACTTACACATACACACAACCATTACACATGCTTGCTAGACATATGTAAACACAGACGCTCACTACAAAAACATACTCACATCCCAATCACACATAGCACACACACAGTACAAATCATAAATAAACACGACAAATCAGAACCACAGACAAACACACATGTCTCAAACACATCTTACGCATGTCTACACACATGTCTACACACATTCTAGAATCCTACAAAAACAATGACCTGCTCAAGCATTTCAGTTGCCATGAAACCCATTTTACATTGGGTGACAGCTAACAAGAAAGACACATCCAGCCATTAAACTTATGTCACATTTGTTTAAGAGGTCGTAAATTTTCCTCCACCTGTTCCCTGCTCTTGCTACAAAGCACAATGTCATCTGCAAACATCATAGTCCACAGTCCTGTTTAATCTCATCTGTCATCCTGTCCATTACCAGAGCAAACAAAAGGTGGATTAGAGCTGATCTTTGATGCAGACCCACCTCCACCTTGAACTCTTCTGTCACACCTACAGCACAGGACGAACACCGTTTGCACTCTTCATCCTCTGTAATGCCCACCTCACCTCACTCTTATTAAAATTTCTTTTTTGCTACACACATATTATACATATTACACTCACACATGTCGCAACCTCAAACATACATACAAACAAGCACACACACACACACCTACACGCATACACACACACACACACACACACACACACACACACACACACACACACACACACACACACACACACACACACACACACACACACACACACACACACAGATACAATGCAACTTTATATTCCCTTCTATGTACTTCTCCATCAGCATCCTCAAAGCAAATACTACAACTGTTGGACTCTTTCTAGGTATGAAACCATATTGCTGTTCACAAATGCTCACCCTTAACCAAGCTGCCACTTCGCTTTCTAAAGTAGTATTATTATAATTATTATAGATAATGATTACCATGTCAACCAACTCTCTTCCTTCCCTGTCATAGTCCAAACATTCAAAGTCCCTACTATCACTCCTAAACGCATACCCTTCCTTTTCTCTCTCTGCTTTCAAACACGCCTTCCTCCTCATCCTTTTTCGATCAACAGTAGTTGGTCCTAATTTCCACCAGCAGCCTGTAGGTCAACAGCACTGATGTCGCTCGTTGTTAACCCGGGCCGCGACCGATCCGGTATGGAAATGATATTTGTTATTCGCATCATTGATTTGGCAAATGTTTTACGTCGGATGCCCTCTGCATTTATCCAGACTTGGGACTGGCACAAGAAGACACTGGATTGCGCCCCCGTGGTTGCATTGCTTGTAATTATATTTATTCTTTTTATTTGAAAAAGCCGCATGGCGAACTTCTTGGCCTTCATCTTCAGAGAGCTCCTCGGTGGACAACCAGACCGGGGAATACTATCTGTCTGCCTTGGACGCATAAGTGTTCCTTGACTGACCATGTATGTGGCACAGTACTGGCATGAGCAAGCGGTGTTTATCTTAATTAACTGGGGACTGAGTGGCGTTAAGCAACCAAAATTGCCCGATGGCCCGACGTACCGATGTACGTTCTTGACATCAACCTTTAGCAGCAGGTTCTTGGTGAAACTTCTAGACCCACTGTTCTAGGTGAGGCTCTGGGTCTTGAGGGCTTGCTCTGGGAACGTGGGTACATGGTAGCAAAACTGGCTGCAGGGAGCAAATTGATCATGCACTCCTAGGTTCTTTGTGGGAGGAGGAGTGCAGTTTTTGTCCCTTCCTCTTTGAGAATACCTCCTATAAGTCCAGCTGTTTGTCAGACACTGGGGAAGGGGGTTGTTGGTGGATGAGATAGCTCAGACCCTATGATTCTATCTGCTTGACAAGATGGCACAAGTAACCGACCCATTTCCACAAATGTACCGAGGCCTACTATGGAACGCTCACCACCTAGCATATCATACAGCCATTTGGCCTTCTCTGAACACACCAGACAAAAATGTCTCCAAACACACACACTCACACAGGACACATACATCTTAAAATAAAAAACACCACATATACACAAAAACACACACACATACACTGCACAGACATGAACTCCACAAATTACACTGTAATTGCCTAAAGACACTCACACAATACACAAACTTTACTTACATATCCTAAACACACCCCCCACTCACACACACACACACACACACACACCTGCTGTAGGTGTGACAGATGACACAGACACACACGACACACACATACACATACTACACACACTACACATAATACACACACATATATTCTCACACACATGCGCACATACACTATAAACAAACACTGACACACACAAACTACTTATCCTACACATACAGTACACATCCTATGCACACTAGACAAATGAAGACCAGGCCCAAGCACCTGCGCCATTACAGTCATCACCAAGCAATCACTAGCAATGACACATAGACCTTGACAATGACTTAAACTTAAGCCATATTTAGAGACATCATTGTCCAGTGGGTTTTAGGGGTCTCAGCATGCTCAAAAGTCACTCAGGTTGTGCAGTGCACCCGGGTACCTATGGCACAGATGCTTGGGCCCGCTCATCATTGTTTTCAAATATATTTCTTCTTTTTATTTGAAAAGGCTGCAGGGCCAACTTCTAGGTTTTCATTTTCTGAGAGAACTTCTTGGTGGACTTCCAGACCATTGTATGGCATGCGCCAGCCTGAGACCCACGACTGTTCAATGTACCTTCCAGAGGGCTGCACAGGACTGGGTTGAACAAGCTTGAGGTGGGGTTTATCTTCATCGACCAGAGAATGACCGGTGGTAAGCAACTGAAATGAATGCTAGTTGTATCTTATATGGCCCGATGTACTTCTTGGCATTCATATTCAGCAGGAGGTTCTTGGGAGAACTTTCAGACCCAATGTCGTGGTTGAGGCTCTGGGCCTTGGGCTCTTGCTCTGAGAACATGGGTAGACGGTGGCCAAATTGGGGCCTACGCAGAGTAGATTGATCATCCTAGGTTCTTAGTGGGGCTGAGGGTGGAAGTTTTTAGCCCTTCCTTTTTGAGAATACCTGAGAATTAATCCACATGTTTGTGAAAAACTGGGAAATGTGGTTGTGGGTGGTTCAAGTAGCTCAGACCCTATGACCCTAACTGCTTGACAAA
>QNUK01002327.1:0-15530 GCA_013621035.1 Clarias magur | reverse complement strand
TTGGTCTTAGAGGAACGTTGTTTCATTTCACTGTGTACTGAACTGTATATGGCTGGAATGACAATAAAAGCCCACTTGCCTTGACTTTGTCAAAATGTCTTTTCAAACAAATTGGAGTTGAGGGAGTTTCTGCAGCTCTTATAAATAATGGTGACAAAAGCAAGCACTTTTCTTGTTAATTTTCATAGCAGGTAGCTTGCTGCAGCTCCCACAGGCATTGCAAAGCCTTCTTCTGTGGTAACACTGTCTCCAAAAACGATTCTAGCCCTGTTTAAATGGAGTGAAATGAATAAAACCATATAGGTTTTCTGAAGAAAAACTAGAAACCTTGAAGCTTTGTTTCGCATAATGTTGTGCCAGATCATATCAGAAGTTCTCTGTCGAAAGACACGGAAAAACATGGTTATGCCACATTATCCCACTCACAGTGAGCAACATGCTTCCACGGGCCATGCTGGCTCGTTGGTCTAGGGGTATGATTCTCGCTTCGGGTGCGAGAGGTCCCGGGTTCAAATCCCGGACGAGCCCTGGTTTTGCATTGAACAGTCGACCTCTCTGTGGAACAAGAAGTTCTGGCGATCCTGCTTGGCTCATCAGAGGTTGAGAGAGGTTCCACCGCCAAGGGAGCCAACAATCCTCTGTCCAACTGCACCACTCTGACATGGCTGGTCATTGCTTGCGAAAGCAAAGACATATTTCCAAGGCTGACCCCTTTACATATTTATTCAGTTTCAACAAAACCATCTTGAAACATGAAGAAACCAGTCAGATGTAAATCACCAGGGGTAAATCAACGAATATTTTTCTTCTTAGTTGTGATCACAGATATACTGCTGCAACTCCTAAAGGAATTACAAACCCTGCTTGTGAGATTCTGCTGTCTTCCATGACACTTTTATTCTAGCCCCGTTCAACTTGAGTGAAAAGGGCACGACCATACAGACTATTTGAAGAAAGCCTGGGAGACTTGAACCTTTTTTCCCGTAATTTCCTCTGCTACTCTATATGATGAGTATTGTTTGCACAACTGTGCAGAAAAACATTAAAAAGATACTGTTACCTGCCAACGCTACTCTCTACTGCAGGCAATCTGGCTTGTTGGTCTAGGGGTATGATTCTCGCTTAGGGTGCGAGAGGTACCGGGTTCAAATCCAGGACGAGCCCTGGTTTTGCATTGAACAGTCGACCTCTCTGTGGAACAAGAAGTTCTGGCGATCCTGCTTGGCTCATCAGAGGTTGAGAGAGGTTCCACCGCCAAGGGAGCCCACAATCCTCTGTCCAACTGCACCACTCTGACATGGCTGGTCATTGCTTGCGAAAGCAAAGACATATTTCCAAGGCTGACCCCTTTACATATTTATTCAGTTTCAACAAAACCATCTTGAAACATGAAGAAACCAGTCAGATGTAAATCACCAGGGGTAAATCAACGAATATTTTTCTTCTTAGTTGTGATCACAGATATACTGCTGCAACTCCTAAAGGAATTACAAACCCTGCTTGTGAGATTCTGCTGTCTTCCATGACACTTTTATTCTAGCCCCGTTCAACTTGAGTGAAAAGGGCACGACCATACAGACTATTTGAAGAAAGCCTGGGAGATTTGAACCTTTTTTCCCGTAATTTCCTCTGCTACCCTATATGATGAGTATTGTATGCACAACTGTGCAGAAAAACATTAAAAAGATACTTTTACCTGCCAACACTACTCTCTGCTGCATGCAATCTGGCTTGTTGGTCTAGGGGTATGATTCTCGCTTAGGGTGCGAGAGGTCCCGGGTTCAAATCCCGGACAAGCCCTGGTTTTACAGTGACCACTCTTTGTGGATCAACAGACTGCAACCTTGCATCATTGGCAACACAGTTCTGATTAGCCTGCTTGGTTCATGAGAGGTTTCAGGTTCCCAATGAGAACATAATTCCCTGTCAAGCTTAGATTGTGTTAAACGGGTGACCTATGCTCAACCATCTATGAGCAAATCCTTGTTTCCCAGAGTCATGAGGTTTCAGGTTCATTCTGCTTCTACCAAAACATCTTGAGACATGAAGAGACCAGTTCTCGAGATTGAGTGCAGAGATGATGGACTGCTCCTCATGGAATTGCTCAGAAATCACTTTCACCGCTGCTTCAATAGAGATGAATTGAAGGATTATTCACTCAGGTCATGAAACCAATGTCGAGCTAGAGTTCCTGCAGCCTATTCCAGCCTTGATTTCCCCCCTATGGTTTGCATTAAGAATTCTCTAGTTCTCACCAGCAAAACGCCTCATTTAGGACAAAGCATTCACCAAGAACTCAGTTTTGTATTCTAATGTCAGGTGGTTGCATTGTCACTTTGTTGCTCTTGATTGGCCATTTGCATGTGCACTTTATGTTGTTTCTTTTGTATGAAAACATAGATAGTTCACTGTTTAACTAAAATTGTAGATCTGTCTTGTCCCAGCTAGTCGGCTAATTAGGTCTCCAAGTTAGCTAGTTAGTTTTTCTGTTAATTTCTGTTCTTAATTTATGTTGTCATGTCAATTAGTCTTGTCTCAGCTAGCCAGCTAACTAGGTTTCTTAGTTAGCGAGTTAGTTATTGTTAATTTATGTTGTTAAATTCATGTTGTATGTAGCACCTTGGTCTTGGAGGAACGTTGTTTCAATTCACTGTGTACTGAACTGTATATGGCTGGAATGACAATAAAAGCCCACTTGCCTTGACTTTGTTAAAATGTCTTTTCAAACAAATTGGAGTTGAGGGAGTTTCTGCAGCTCTCATAAATAATGGTGACAAAAGCAAGCACTTTTCTTGTTAATTTTCGTAGCAGGTAGCTTGCTGCAGCTCCCACAGGCATTGAAAAGCCTTCTTCTGTGGTAACGCTGTCTCCAAAAACGATTCTAGCCCTGTTTAAATGGAGTGAAATGAATAAAACCATATAGGTTTTCTGAAGAAAAACTAGAAACCTTGAAGCTTCGTTTCGCATAATGTTGTGCCAGATCATATCAGAAGTTCTCTGTCGAAAGACACGGAAAAAGATGGTTATGCCACATTATCCGACTCACAGTGAGCAACATCATTCCACGGGCCATGCTGGCTCGTTGGTCTAGGGGTATGATTCTCTCTTCGGGTGCGAGAGGTCCCGGGTTCAAATCCCGGACGAGCCCTGGTTTTGCATTGAACAGTCGACCTCTCTGTGGAACAAGTGGTTCTGGCGAGACTCCTTGGCTCATCAGAGGTTGAGAGAGGTTCCACCGCCAAGGGAGCCCACAATCCTGTGTCCAACTGCACCACTCTGACATGGCTGGTCATTGCTTGCGAAAGCAAAGACATATTTCCAAGGCTGACCCCTTTACATATTTATTCAGTTTCAACAAAACCATCTTGAAACATGAAGAAACCAGTCAGATGTAATACACCAGGGGTAAATCAACGAATATTTTTCTTCTTAGTTGTGATCACAGATATACTGCTGCAACTCCTAAAGGAATTACAAACCCTGCTTGTGAGATTCTGCTGTCTTCCATGACACTTTTATTCTAGCCCCGTTCAACTTGAGTGAAAAGGGCACGACCATACAGACTTTTTGAAGAAAGCCTCGGAGACTTGAACCTTTTTTCCTTTTTTCCTCTGCTACCCTATATGATGAGTATTGTATGCACAACTGTGCAGAAAAACATTAAAAAGATACTTTTACCTGCCAACACTACTCTCTGCTGCATGCAATCTGGCTTGTTGGTCTAGGGGTATGATTCTCGCTTAGGGTGCAAGAGGTCCCGGGTTCAAATCCCGGACAAGCCCTGGTTTTACAGTGACCACTCTCTGTGGATCAACAGACTGCAACCTTGCATCATTGGCAACACAGTTCTGATTAGCCTGCTTGGTTCATGAGAGGTTTCAGGTTCCCAATGAGAACATAATTCCCTGTCAAGCTTAGATTGTGTTAAAATGGCTGAGCTATGGTCAACCATCTATGAGCAAATCCTTGTTTCCCAGACTCATGTCCGTCATTTCAGGTTCATTCTGCTTCTACCAAAACATCTTGAGACATGAAGAGTCCTGTTCTCGAGATTGAGTGCAGAGATGATGGACTGCTCCTCATGGAATTGCTCAGAAATCACTTTCACCGCTGCTTCAATAGAGGTGAATTGAAGGATTATTCACTCAGGTCATGAGAACAATGTCGAGCTAGAGTTCCTGCAGCCTATTCCAGCCTTGCTTTTCCCCCTATGGTTTGCATTGAGAATTCTCTAGTTCTCACCAGCAAAACGCCTCATTTAGGACAAAGCATTCACCAAGAACTCAGTTTTGTATTCTAATGTCAGGTGGTTGCATTGTCACTTTGTTGCTCTTGATTGGCCATTTGCATGTGCACTTTATGTTGTTTCATTTGTATGAAAACATAGATAGTTCACTGTTTAACTAAAATTGTAGATCTGTCTTGTCCCAGCTAGTCGGCTAATTAGTTCTCCAAGTTAGCTAGTTAGTTTTTCTGTTAATTTCTGTTCTTAATTTATGTTGTCATGTCAATTAGTCTTGTCTCAGCTAGCCAGCTAACTAGGTTTCTTAATTAGCGAGTTAGTTATTGTTAATTTATGTTGTTAAATTCATGTTGTATGTAGCACCTTGGTCTTGGAGGAACGTTGTTTCATTTCACTGTGTACTGAACTGTATATGGCTGGAATGACAATAAAAGCCCACTTGCCTTGACTTTGTTAAAATGTCTTTTCAAACAAATTGGAGTTGAGGGAGTTTCTGCAGCTCTTATAAATAATGGTGACAAAAGCAAGCACTTTTCTTGTTAATTTCCGTAGCAGGTAGCTTGCTGCAGCTCCCACAGGCAGTGCAAAGCCTTCTTCTGTGATAACGCTGTCTCCAAAAACGATTCTAGCCCTGTTTAAATGGAGTGAAATGAATAAAACCATATAGGTTTTCTGAAGAAAAACTAGAAACCTTGAAGCTTCGTTTCGCATAATGTTGTGCCAGATCATATCAGAAGTTCTCTGTCGAAAGGCACGGAAAAAGATGGTTATGCCACATTATCCGACTCACAGTGAGCAACATCATTCCACGGGCCATGCTGGCTCGTTGGTCTAGGGGTATGATTCTCTCTTCGGGTGCGAGAGGTCCCGGGTTCAAATCCCGGACGAGCCCTGGTTTTGCATTGAACAGTCGACCTCTCTGTGGAACAAGTGGTTCTGGCGAGACTCCTTGGCTCATCAGAGGTTGAGAGAGGTTCCACCGCCAAGGGAGCCCACAATCCTCTGTCCAACTGCACCACTCTGACATGGCTGGTCATTGCTTGCGAAAGCAAAGACATATTTCCAAGGCTGACCCCTTTACATATTTATTCAGTTTCAACAAAACCATCTTGAAACATGAAGAAACCAGTCAGATGTAATACACCAGGGGTAAATCAACGAATATTTTTCTTCTTAGTTGTGATCACAGATATACTGCTGCAACTCCTAAAGGAATTACAAACCCTGCTTGTGAGATTCTGCTGTCTTCCATGACACTTTTATTCTAGCCCCGTTCAACTTGAGTGAAAAGGGCACGACCATACAGACTTTTTGAAGAAAGCCTCGGAGACTTGAACCTTTTTTCCTTTTTTCCTCTGCTACCCTATATGATGAGTATTGTATGCACAACTGTGCAGAAAAACATTAAAAAGATACTTTAACCTGCCAACACTACTCTCTGCTGCATGCAATCTGGCTTGTTGGTCTAGGGGTATGATTCTCGCTTAGGGTGCAAGAGGTCCCGGGTTCAAATCCCGGACAAGCCCTGGTTTTACAGTGACCACTCTCTGTGGATCAACAGACTGCAACCTTGCATCATTGGCAACACAGTTCTGATTAGCCTGCTTGGTTCATGAGAGGTTTCAGGTTCCCAATGAGAACACAATTCCCTGTCAAGATGAGATTGTGTTAAACGGCTGAGCTATGCTCAACCATCTATGAGCAAATCCTTGTTTCCCAGACTCATGTCTGTCATTTCAGGTTCATTCTGCTTCTACTAAAACATCTTGAGACATGAAGAGTCCAGTTCTCGAGATTGAGTGCAGAGATGATGGACTGCTCCTCATGGAATTGCTCAGAAATCACTTTCACCACTGCTTCAATAGAGGTGAATTGAAGGATTATTCACTCAGGTCATGAGAACAATGTCGAGCTAGAGTTCCTGCAGCCTATTCCAGCCTTGCTTTTCCCCCTATGGTTTGCATTGAGAATTCTCTAGTTCTCACCAGCAAAACGCCTCATTTAGGACAAAGCATTCACCAAGAACTCAGTTTTGTATTCTAATGTCAGGTGGTTGCATTGTCACTTTGTTGCTCTTGATTGGCCATTTGCATGTGCACTTTATGTTGTTTCATTTGTATGAAAACATAGATAGTTCACTGTTTAACTAAAATTGTAGATCTGTCTTGTCCCAGCTAGTCGGCTAATTAGTTCTCCAAGTTAGCTAGTTAGTTTTTCTGTTAATTTCTGTTCTTAATTTATGTTGTCATGTCAATTAGTCTTGTCTCAGCTAGCCAGCTAACTAGGTTTCTTAATTAGCGAGTTAGTTATTGTTAATTTATGTTGTTAAATTCATGTTGTATGTAGCACCTTGGTCTTGGAGGAACGTTGTTTCATTTCACTGTGTACTGAACTGTATATGGCTGGAATGACAATAAAAGCCCACTTGCCTTGACTTTGTTAAAATGTCTTTTCAAACAAATTGGAGTTGAGGGAGTTTCTGCAGCTCTTATAAATAATGGTGACAAAAGCAAGCACTTTTCTTGTTAATTTCCGTAGCAGGTAGCTTGCTGCAGCTCCCACAGGCAGTGCAAAGCCTTCTTCTGTGATAACGCTGTCTCCAAAAACGATTCTAGCCCTGTTTAAATGGAGTGAAATGAATAAAACCATATAGGTTTTCTGAAGAAAAACTAGAAACCTTGAAGCTTCGTTTCGCATAATGTTGTGCCAGATCATATCAGAAGTTCTCTGTCGAAAGACACGGAAAAACATGGTTATGCCACATTATCCCACTCACAGTGAGCAACATCATTTCACGGGCCATGCTGGCTCGTTGGTCTAGGGGTATGATTCTCGCTTCGGGTGCGAGAGGTCCCGGGTTCAAATCCTGGACGAGCCCTGGTTTTGCATTGAACAGTCGACCTCTCTGTGGAACAAGTGGTTCTGGCGAGACTCCTTGGCTCATCAGAGGTTGAGAGAGGTTCCACCGCCAAGGGAGCCCACAATCCTCTGTCCAACTGCACCACTCTGACATGGCTGGTCATTGCTTGCGAAAGCAAAGACATATTTCCAAGGCTGACCCCTTTACATATTTATTCAGTTTCAACAAAACCATCTTGAAACATGAAGAAACCAGTCAGATGTAATACACCAGGGGTAAATCAACGAATATTTTTCTTCTTAGTTGTGATCACAGATATACTGCTGCAACTCCTAAAGGAATTACAAACCCTGCTTGTGAGATTCTGCTGTCTTCCATGACACTTTTATTCTAGCCCTGTTCAACTTGAGTGAAAAGGGCACGACCATACAGACTATTTGAAGAAAGCCTGGGAGACTTGAACCTTTTTCCCCGTAATTTCCTCTGCTACCCTATATGATGAGTATTGTATGCACAACTGTGCAGAAAAACATTAAAAAGATACTTTTACCTGCCAGCACTACTCTCTGCTGCATGCAATCTGGCTTGTTGGTCTAGGGGTATGATTCTCGCTTAGGGTGCGAGAGGCCCCGGGTTCAAATCCCGGACAAGCCCTGGTTTTACAGTGACCACTCTCTGTGGATCAACAGACTGCAACCTTGCATCATTGGCAACACAGTTCTGATTAGCCTGCTTGGTTCATGAGAGGTTTCAGGTTCCCAATGAGAACACAATTCCCTGTCAAGATGAGATTGTGTTAAACGGCTGAGCTATGCTCAACCATCTATGAGCAAATCCTTGTTTCCCAGACTCATGTCTGTCATTTCAGGTTCATTCTGCTTCTACTAAAACATCTTGAGACATGAAGAGTCCAGTTCTCGAGATTGAGTGCAGAGATGATGGACTGCTCCTCATGGAATTGCTCAGAAATCACTTTCACCACTGCTTCAATAGAGGTGAATTGAAGGATTATTCACTCAGGTCATGAGAACAATGTCGAGCTAGAGTTCCTGCAGCCTATTCCAGCCTTGCTTTTCCCCCTATGGTTTGCATTGAGAATTCTCTAGTTCTCACCAGCAAAACGCCTCATTTAGGACAAAGCATTCACCAAGAACTCAGTTTTGTATTCTAATGTCAGGTTGTTGCATTGTCACTTTGTTGCTCTTGATTGCCCATTTGCATGTGCACTTTATGTTGTTTCTTTTGTATGAAAACGTAGATAGTTCACTGTTTAACTGAAACTGCAATTAGTTAATTACAGCTAATTAGTTCTCCAAGTTAGCTAGTTAGTTTTTCTGTTAATTTCTGTTCTTAATTTATGTTGTCACGTCAATTAGTCTTGTCTCAGCTAGCCAGCTAACTAGGTTTCTTAGTTTACTAGTTAGTTATTGGTAATTTATGTTGTTAAATTCATGTTGTATGTAGCACCTTGATCTTGGAGGAACGTTGTTTCATTTCACTGTGTACTGAATTGTATATGGCTGGAATGACAATAAAAGCCCACTTGCCTTGACTTTGTTAAAATGTCTTTTCAAACAAATTGGAGTTGAGGGAGTTTCTGCAACTCTTATAAATAATGGTGACAAAAGCAAGCACTTTTCTTGTTAATTTTCGTAGCGGGTAGCTTGCTGCAGCTCCCACAGGCATTGCAAAGCCTTCTTCTGTGGTAACGCTGTCTCCAAAAACGATTCTAGCCTTGTTTAAATGGAGTGAAATGAATAAAACCATATAGGTTTTCTCAAGAAAAACTAGAAACCTTGAAGCTTCGTTTCGCATAATGTTGTGCCAGATTATATCAGGAGTTCTCTGTCGAAAGACACAGAAAAACATGGTTATGCCACATTATCCCGCTCACAGTGAGTAACATCCTTCCACGGGCCATGCTGGCTCATTGGTCTTGGAGTATGATTCTCGCTTTGGGTGTGAGAGGTCCCGCATTCAAATGCCCTGGTTTTGCATTGAACAGTCGACCTCTCTGTGGAACAAGTGGTTCTGGCGAGCCTCCTTGGCTCATGAGAGGTTGAGAGAGGTTCCACCGCCAAGGGAGCCCACAATCCTCTGTCCAACTGCACCACTCTGACATGGCTGGTCATTGCTTGCGAAAGCAATGCCATATTTCCCTTTACATGTTTATTCAGTTTCAACAAAACCATCTTGAAACATGAAGAAACCAATCAGATGTAATACACCAGGGGTAAATCAACGAATAATTTTCTTCTTAGTTGTGATCACAGATATACTGCTGCAACTCCTAAAGGAATTACAAACCCTGCTTGTGAGATTCTGCTGTCTTCCATGACACTTTTATTCTAGCCCTGTTCGACTTGAGTGAAAAGGGCACGACCATACAGACTATTTGAAGAAAGCCTGGGAGACTTGTACCTTTTTTCCTGTAATTTCCTCTGCTACCCTATATGATGAGTATTGTATGCACAACTGTGCAGAAAAACATTAAAAAGATACTTTTACCTGCCAACACTACTCTCTGCTGCATGCAATCTGGCTTGTTGGTCTAGGGGTATGATTCTCGCTTAGGGTGCGAGAGGTCCCGGGTTCAAATCCCGGACAAGCCCTGGTTTTACAGTGACTACTCTCTGTGGATCAACAGACTGCAACCTTGCATCATTGGCAACACAGTTCTGATTAGCCTGCTTGGTTCATGAGAGGTTTCAGGTTCCCAATGAGAACATAATTCCCTGTCAAGCTGAGATTGTGTTAAACGGCTGAGCTATGCTCAACCATCTATGAGCAAATCCTTGTTTCCCAGACTCATGTCCGTCATTTCAGGTACATTCTGCTTCTACCAAAACATCTTGAGACATGAAGAGTCCAGTTCTCGAGATAGAGTGCAGAGATGATGGACTGCTCCTCATGGAATTGCTCAGAAAACACTTTCACCGCTGCTTCAATAGAGGTGATTTGAAGGATTATTCACTCAGGTCATGAGAACAATGTCGAGCTCGAGTTCCTGCAGCCTATTCCAGCCTTGCTTTTCCCCCTATGGTTTGCATTGAGAATTCTCTAGTTCTCACCAGCAAAACGCCTCATTTAGGACAAAGCATTCACCAAGAACTCAGTTTTGTATTCTAATGTCAGGTGGTTGAATTGTCACTTTGTTGCTCTTGATTGCCCATTTGCATGTGCACTTTATGTTGTTTCTTTTGTATGAAAACGTAGATAGTTCACGGTTTAACTAAAATTGTAGATCTGTCTTGTCCCAGCTAGTCGGCTAATTAGTTCTCCAAGTTAGCTAGTTAGTTTTTCTGTTAATTTCTGTTCTTAATTTATGTTGTCATGTCAATTAGTCTTGTCTCAGCTAGCCAGCTAACTAGGTTTCTTAGTTAGCTAGTTAGTTATTGTTAATTTATGTTGTTAAATTCATGTTGTATGTAGCACCTTGGTCTTGGAGGAATGTTGTTTCATTTCACTGTGTACTGAACTGTATATGGCTGGAATGACAATAAAAGCCCACTTGCCTTGACTTTGTTAAAATGTCTTTTCAAACAAATTGGAGTTGAGGGAGTTTCTGCAGCTCTTATAAATAATGGTGACAAAAGCAAGCACTTTTCTTGTTAATTTTCGTAGCAGGTAGCTTGCTGCAGCTCCCACAGGCATTGCAAAGCCTTCTTCTGTGATAACGCTGTCTCCAAAAACGATTCTAGCCCTGTTTAAATGGAGTGAAATGAATAAAACCATATAGGTTTTCTGAAGAAAAACTAGAAACCTTGAAGCTTCGTTTCGCATAATGTTGTGCCAGGTCATATCAGAAGTTCTCTGTCGAAAGACACGGAAAAACATGGTTATGCCACATTATCCCACTCACAGTGAGCAACATCCTTCCATGGGCCATGCTGGCTCCTTGGTCTAGGGGTATGATTCTCGCTTCGGGTGTGAGAGGTCCCGGGTTTAAATCCCGGAGGAGCCCTGGTTTTGCATTGAACAGTAGACCTCTCTGTGGAACAAGTGGTTCTGGTGAGCCTCCTTGGCTCAGGAGAGGTTGAGAGAGGTTCCACCGCCAAGGGAGCCCACAATCCTCTGTCCAACTGCACCACTCTGACATGGCTGGTCATTGCTTGCGAAAGCAACGACATATTTCCAAGGCTGACACCTTTACATATTTATTCAGTTTCAACAAAACCATCTTGAAACATGAAGAAACCAGTCAGATGTAATACACCAGGGGTAAATCAACGAATATTTTTCTTCTTAGTTGTGATCACAGATATACTGCTGCAACTCCTAAAGGAATTACAAACCCTGCTTGTGAGATTCTGCTGTCTTCCATGACACTTTTATTCTAGCCCTGTTCGACTTGAGTGAAAAGGGCACGACCATACAGATTATTTGAAGAAAGCCTGGGAGACTTGAACCTTTTTTCCCGTAATTTCCTCTGCTACCCTATATGATGAGTATTGTATGCACAACTGTGCAGAAAAACATTAAAAAGATACTTTTACCTGCCAACACTACTCTCTGCTGCATGCAATCTAGGGGTATGATTCTCGCTTAGGGTGCGAGAGGCCCCCGGTTCAAATCCCGGACAAGCCCTGGTTTTACAGTGACCACTCTCTGTGGATCAACAGACTGCAACCTTGCATCATTGGCAACACAGTTCTGATTAGCCTGCTTGGTTCATGAGAGGTTTCAGGTTCCCAATGAGAACATAATTCCCTGTCAAGCTTAGATTGTGTTAAACGGCTGAGCTATGCTCAACCATCTATGAGCAAATCCTTGTTTCCCAGACTCATGTCCGTCATTTCAGGTTCATTCTGCTTCTACCAAAACATCTTGAGACATGAAGAGTCCAGTTCTCGAGATTGAGTGCAGAGATGATGGACTGCTCCTCATGGAATTGCTCAGAAATTACTTTCACCGCTGCTTCGCTTCAATAGAGGTGAATTGAAGGATTATTCACTCAGGTCATGAGAACAATGTCGAGCTAGAGTTCCTGCAGCCTATTCCAGCCTTGCTTTTCCCCCTATGGTTTGCATTGAGAATTCTCTAGTTCTCACCAGCAAAACGCCTCATTTAGGACAAAGCATTCACCAAGAACTCAGTTTTGTATTCTAATGTCAGGTGGTTGCATTGTCACTTTGTTGCTCTTGATTGCCCATTTGCATGTGCACTTTATGTTGTTTCTTTTGTATGAAAACATAGATAGTTCACTGTTTAACTAAAATTGTAGATCTGTCTTGTCCCAGCTAGTCGGCTAATTAGTTCTCCAAGTTAGCTAGTTAGTTTTTCTGTTAATTTCTGTTCTTAATTTATGTTGTCATGTCAATTAGTCTTGTCTCAGCTAGCCAGCTAACTAGGTTCTTAGTTAGCGAGTTAGTTATTGTTAATTTATGTTGTTAAATTCATGTTGTATGTAGCACCTTGGTCTTGGAGGAACGTTGTTTCATTTCACTGTGTACTGAACTGTATATGGCTGGAATGACAATAAAAGCCCACTTGCCTTGACTTTGTTAAAATGTCTTTTCAAACTAATTGGAGTTGAGGGAGTTTCTGCAGCTCTTATAAATAATGGTGACAAAAGCAAGCACTTTTCTTGTTAATTTTCGTAGCAGGAAGCTTGCTGCAGCTCGCACAGGCATTGCAAAGCCTTCTTCTGTGATAACGCTGTCTCCAAAAACGATTCTAGCCCTGTTTAAATGGAGTGAAATGAATAAAACCATATAGGTTTTCTGAAGAAAAACTAGAAACCTTGAAGCTTCGTTTCGCATAATGTTGTGCCAGATCATATCAGAAGTTCTCTGTCGAAAGACACGGAAAAACATGGTTATGCCACATTATCCCACTCACAGTGAGCAACATGCTTCCACGGGCCATGCTGGCTCGTTGGTCTAGGGGTATGATTCTCGCTTCGGGTGCGAGAGGTCCCGGGTTCAAATCCCGGACGAGCCCTGGTTTTGCATTGAACAGTCGACCTCTCTGTGGAACAAGAAGTTCTGGCGATCCTGCTTGGCTCATCAGAGGTTGAGAGAGGTTCCACCGCCAAGGGAGCCAACAATCCTCTGTCCAACTGCACCACTCTGACATGGCTGGTCATTGCTTGCGAAAGCAAAGACATATTTCCAAGGCTGACCCCTTTACATATTTATTCAGTTTCAACAAAACCATCTTGAAACATGAAGAAACCAGTCAGATGTAAATCACCAGGGGTAAATCAACGAATATTTTTCTTCTTAGTTGTGATCACAGATATACTGCTGCAACTCCTAAAGGAATTACAAACCCTGCTTGTGAGATTCTGCTGTCTTCCATGACACTTTTATTCTAGCCCTGTTCGACTTGAGTGAAAAGGGCACGACCATACAGACTATTTGAAGAAAGCCTGGGAGATTTGAACCTTTTTTCCCGTAATTTCCTCTGCTACCCTATATGATGAGTATTGTATGCACAACTGTGCAGAAAAACATTAAAAAGATACTTTTACCTGCCAACACTACTCTCTGCTGCATGCAATCTGGCTTGTTGGTCTAGGGGTATGATTCTCGCTTAGGGTGCGAGAGGTCCCGGGTTCAAATCCCGGACGAGCCCTGGTTTTGCATTGAACAGTCGACCTCTCTGTGGAACAAGTGGTTCTGGCGAGACTCCTTGGCTCATCAGAGGTTGAGAGAGGTTCCACCGCCAAGGGAGCCCACAATCCTCTGTCCAACTGCACCACTCTGACATGGCTGGTCATTGCTTGCGAAAGCAAAGACATCTTTCCAAGGCTGACCCCTTTACATATTTATTCAGTTTCAACAAAACCATCTTGAAACATGAAGAAACCAGTCAGATGTAATACACCAGGGGTAAATCAACGAATATTTTTCTTCTTAGTTGTGATCACAGATATACTGCTGCAACTCCTAAAGGAATTACAAACCCTGCTTGTGAGATTCTGCTGTCTTCCATGACACTTTTATTCTAGCCCCGTTCAACTTGAGTGAAAAGGGCACGACCATACAGACTATTTGAAGAAAGCCTGGGAGACTTGAACCTTTTTTCCTTTTTTCCTCTGCTACCCTATATGATGAGTATTGTATGCACAACTGTGCAGAAAAACATTAAAAAGATACTTTTACCTGCCAACACTACTCTCTGCTGCAAGCAATCTGGCTTGTTGGTCTAGGGGTATGATTCTCGCTTAGGGTGCGAGAGGTCCCGGGTTCAAATCCCGGACAAGCCCTGGTTTTACAGTGACCACTCTCTGTGGATCAACAGACTGCAACCTTGCATCATTGGCAACACAGTTCTGATTAGCCTGCTTGGTTCATGAGAGGTTTCAGGTTCCCAATGAGAACATAATTCCCTGTCAAGCTGAGATTGTGTTAAACGGCTGAGCTATGCTCAACCATCTATGAGCAAATCCTTGTTTCCCAGACTCATGTCCGTCATTTCAGGTTCATTCTGCTTCTACCAAAACATCTTGAGACATGAAGAGTCCTGTTCTCGAGATTGAGTGCAGAGATGATGGACTGCTCCTCATGGAATTGCTCAGAAATCACTTTCACCGCTGCTTCGCTTCAATAGAGGTGAATTGAAGGATTATTCACTCAGGTCATGAGAACAATGTCGAGCTAGAGTTCCTGCAGCCTATTCCAGCCTTGCTTTTCCCCCTATGATTTGCATTGAGAATTCTCTAGTTCTCACCAGCAAAACGCCTCATTTAGGACAAAGCATTCACCAAGAACTCAGTTTTGTATTCTAATGTCAGGTGGTTGCATTGTCACTTTGTTGCTCTTGATTGCCCATTTGCATGTGCACTTTATGTTGTTTCATTTGTATGAAAACATAGATAGTTCACTGTTTAACTAAAATTGTAGATCTGTCTTGTCCCAGCTAGTCGGCTAATTAGTTCTCCAAGTTAGCTAGTTAGTTTTTCTGTTAATTTCTGTTCTTAATTTATGTTGTCATGTCAATTAGTCTTGTCTCAGCTAGCCAGCTAACTAGGTTTCTTAATTAGCGAGTTAGTTATTGTTAATTTATGTTGTTAAATTCATGTTGTATGTAGCACCTTGGTCTTGGAAGAACGTTGTTTCATTTCACTGTGTACTGAACTGTATATGGCTGGAATGACAATAAAAGCCCACTTGCCTTGACTTTGTTAAAATGTCTTTTCAAACAAATTGGAGTTGAGGGAGTTTCTGCAGCTCTTATAAATACTGGTGACAAAAGCAAGCACTTTTCTTGTTAATTTTCGTAGCAGGTAGCTTGCTGCAGCTCGCACAGGCATTGCAAAGCCTTCTTCTGTGATAACGCTGTCTCCAAAAACGATTCTAGCCCTGTTTAAATGGAGTGAAATGAATAAAACCATATAGGTTTTCTGAAGAAAAACTAGAAACCTTGAAGCTTCGTTTCGCATAATGTTGTGCCAGATCATATCAGAAGTTCTCTGTCGAA
>QNUK01002326.1:7500-15531 GCA_013621035.1 Clarias magur | reverse complement strand
TCCTACACAAATAATGACTAGTTCAAGCACCTGCGCCAGTACAATCGCGACCAAACCCGGCCCACATTGACTGGCAGCTACCAACTGCGCACCAGAAAGACACGTCCAGCAATCACAATGCCATAAACTTTTGTCATATTTGTTCATGAGGTCTTAGCATGCTGAAAAGGCAGACAAGTTGTGAGGCGGGAAAAAGTGGCGCTGGCACAGGTGGTTGAGCTCATCATTGCTTGTAACTATAGTTCCTCTCTTTATTTTAAAATGTCGCAGGGCCTTTATCTTCAGAGAGGTCCTTAGAGGAAAGCCAGACCAGGGAATACTATGATAAGTCCACCTGTTTGTGAAATGCTGGGAAAGGTGGTTTTGTGTATGAACCAGATAGTGCTTATGTGTTTTAACTAGATAGCTCAGACCCTATGACTCTATCTTTTTGACAGGATATCATGACCCACGCATTTCGACAAATGTACTGCGGCCTTCTAAGGAACTCTCACCACCTGGTACATCATACTGCCCATCATCCATCAGTGTGCTTTTCATTCCTGGTGCTTTTCATTCTTTGTGGGTCCTAGCAGAGGTTGCAATAGACAGCAGCAATAATCTGAGCTGGCCAGACTCGGAGTTCAAGTCAAGTCAAGTCAAGTAGGCTTATATTGTAATTCCAACCATATACAGTTCGTACACACTGAAACGAAACTACATACATGCAACAACATAAATTTAAAACACAGTTTTTTACATTTCTTTAAGTTAACCTAAAAACCTATCAAATTCTATACAAAAAATACACAATAGACAAAGTGCATGTGCAAATGTGCAAATAAAGAGGTACAATACAGACACAACAATGTAACACATAACAGTACTTTTTTTTGATGAAGTATGAGTTGAGGTAGTGGGAAGAGCAGCAGTAAACAATTTACATTGTGACAAGAACATAGGGTGCAAACAGCAGTGAAATAAATATTGTGCAAAAATATTGTGCATATAAGTATGTGCAATAAGAGCAGCACCGGTAGGTAGGTATGAACAGATTGAGATGGATGTATATCAGTGTGATTGTGCATGTGTGTTTATCAGTTCAGTTCAGATGTTATTTAGTTCATCTGAGTGATTTGTGTGTATGTGTGGGTGTGTGTGTGTGTGTGTGTGTGTGTGTGTGTGTGTGTGTGTGTGTGTCTGTGTGTGTCTGTGTGTGTTTATCAGTCCAGTCTCTTTGTGTTGAGGAGACGGATGGCTTGTGGGTAAAAACTGTTACATAGTCTGGATGTGAGTGCTCGAATGCTTCGGTACCTTTTTCCAGATGGCAGAAGCACCCTTGTGAGTGAATGTCAGGGGTGTGTCCGATCAGTCACAATGCTGGTGGCTTTGCGGATGGAGCGTGTGATGTATATGTCCTTGATAGAGGGAAGAGAAACCCCGATAATCTTCTCAGCTGTCCTTACTATCTGCTGTAAGGTCTTGCGGTCTGATATGGTGCAATTTCCAAACCAGACAGTGATGCAGCTGCTCAGGATGCTCTCGATAGTTCCTCTATAGAAGGTGGTGAGGGTTGGTGGTGGAAGCTGTGCCTTTCTCAGCCTTCTCAAGAAGAAAAGACGTGGAGCTGTGTGTCACTACAGAATCTTGAGTCAGCAGCGTGAACAGCAAGGGACTAAGAACGCAGCCCTGGGGGGCCCCAGTGCTCAGTGTGGTGGTGCTGGAGGTGTATTTCCGGATCCGCACTGCCTGAGGTGTTTCGGTCAGAAAGTCCAGGATCCAGTTACAGAGGGAGGTGTTCAGGCCCAACAGGCTCAGCTTCCCGATTAGGTGTTGGGAAATAATTGTATTGAATGCTGAACTGAAATCTATGTACAGCATTCTGACGTAAGTGTCCTTCTTTTCGAGATGTGTCAGTGCCAGGTGGAGTGTGTTGGAGATGGCGTCGCCCGTCGAACAGTTTGGACGATACGCAAACTGCAGGGGGTCCAGTGATGGAGGCAGCAGGGTCTTGATGTGTCTCATGACGAGCCGCTCAAAGCACGTCATGATGATGCGTGTGAGTGCAACAGGGTGGTAGTCATTGAGACAGCACGCAGAAGACTTCTTTGGCATGGGGACAATGGGGAAGATTTGAGGCATGTGGGAACGATGCTCAGAGAGATGTTGAAGATGTTGGTGAGAACATCTGCCAGCTGTTCTGCACATTCTCTTTGCATTCTGCACGGATGTTGTCTGGTCCAGCAGTTTTATGTGGGTTGACTCTGCGGAGAGTTTTCCTCACATCAGCTGCGGTGAGACACAGCACCTGGAGACCACAACACCTGCGGACTTCCTCGCAGTCACGTCGTTCTCCATGTCGAACCGTGCATAAAAGCTGTTCAGCACATTTGGAAAGGACCCGTCACTGTCACAGGCAGGTGATGAAGACCTGTAGTTGGTGATGGCTTGTATACCCTGCCACATGTGCCGTGTGTCGCCGCTGTCCCTGAAGTGATTCTGGATTCTATGTGCATGTGTGCGCTTCACCTCACTGATGGCCCGGGACAGTTTGACCCGTGCTGTTCTTAGGGCCACCTTGTGCCCCACCTCCGCATTCATCCACGGTTTCTGTTTGGGTCGTGAGATTATGTTTTTGGAGACAGTGACATCATCGGTGCACTTGTTGATTTAGCTGGTCACTGATGACATGTACTCCTCCAAGGTGAAGTCGCTGTAAGTTGCAGCCTCCCTAAACATGTTCCAGTCAGTGTTTTCGAAACAGTCCTGAAGAGCAGAGATGGCTCCTGCTGACATGCTCGTGATCAGCCGACAAGTGTTTACTTTTGATGATTCAGGGCCACCTGGTTCTGAAGCAGGTGAAAACCTGGCCAATATAAGGCCTCTTCAGGACTGTTTTGAGAACACTGTTTAGGAACGCTGAAACTGACATGGAGGACACGTTATCAATGACCAGATACATCAACAAGTGCACCGATGATGTCACTGTCTCCAAGAACATCATCTCACAACCAGCCAGAAATCATGGATTACTGCAGAGCTGCGTGCACTTCTGAAGATCTGAGACTCTTCCATCAGAGTGGGGGACCAAGGTCCCCTTAGGCAAGGTCTAAAATTTCCCGGGCCAACAAAGAGGCGACAACAGAGATGCAATAATACGTGCACATGCCCATTGAATCCTCAACCACTTCAGGGACAGTGGTGACAGATGGCTCATGTGGAAGTTCACACAAGCCATCACCAACTACAGGACATCATCACATGCCTATGACAGAGACGACTCCCTTGCAGATGCCCTGATGAGCTTCTACAGTAGCTTCCACCTGCAGAAGGACAGGACGGTCAGGAGAAGCCAAGGGTCCCATCAGCAGGAACCACGAGTCAGCCTCTGAACATTGCTTAAACAAAGGAGATGGTTGCTGACTTCAGAGATGGTTGGCTCCTCTGTGGAAATCATCAACAGCACCAAATTCCTAGATGGCCACCTGGAGGAGAATCTCACCTAGTACCTTAACATCAGCTCCTTGCACAAGAAAGCTGAAGAAACGTCTTCTCTTCCTGATAAGGCTGAGGATGGCTCACGTTCCGCCACGTTCCGTTGGCAATTGTGTCAACTTGGAGTGCAAGACCCTACAGCGGATAGTGAGGACAGCTGAGGAGGTCACCGGAGTCTCTCTTTCCTCTTTTTGAATCCAAACTCTGCATCTGCAAAGCCAATAACATTCTGGCTGTTAGGAAACCCATCACACACCAATACTCTGGCATCTGGGAAAAGATACTGAAGCATTCAAACACTCCCATCCAGACTGTGCAACATCATCTTTTCAAAAGCCATCCATCTCCTCACAAAAACGGGACTGGGCTGATAATCAAATATACATACACTCACACACAAACACACACACACACACAAACACACAGACACACACACACACACACACACACACACACACACACACACACACACACACACACACACACACACACACACACACACACACACACACACACACACACACACACACACACACACACACACACAAATGCACACTCAGATAACTCAACTACCTCAAAACATTGAGACTGAACTTATAAACATCACACGTGCAAACACACTGATCAATGTCCATCTAAAAATTGTTCCTACCAACCTGTAATTGCTCTTTTTTCTTGAACATAGTACCACAGATAAAACAAACAGCAAGTTAAAGCTTGTGTTCACCTGATTGTGAAAGCCCGCACTTAGACATTTGGGCCTCCGGCCTGCATTGGGGATGCGGATGGCCGTACGCCACCATTTCCCCATGGATTTGGTGCCTCTCTTCTGTCCCTGCTCACCGCTTAATGAAGGAGACCTCATTATTTTCTTTTATAAACTATAAACAACAAAGTTGTTTTCTTTATTTATATATTTTTATCATTATATTCTTATTTCATATTTATTTGAACATTTTCTTATTCATACTCTAATTTTTATTATTATAGTCATATTCTTTGTTTGAAATATTTTTCAGATCTTTGTTTTACTTGAAGTGATGCAAATTTTGCAAGACCTCCCTGGTTCTGCGCTTGAATGATGCGACGAACTTGCCTGCTGTGTGTGTCCGCTACAGGAGTGAAAGAACTAATCACTTAAATGATGTGATTAGTGATTTCAGTGATAAGTACTTTCACTCTAAATTATTATACTTTAAATTTGAGTATTAAACAAAAAAACCTTATTAAATTTTTTTTTCACTTTGTTGACAATTTGTTAAAAACAAGTTGGATGGTAGATTAAACAATAATAAAAATGTCCTGAATGTGTTTGACGTCCTAGAAAATTGTGTGTTGAAAGAATTCGTTGATCCATGTTCACAACATCACAAATAATGTAAATTTATTGGAGGTTAAAAATGTCGTTCAGAACATCTAATTAAAGAAGGGAGAAAATGAAGCATATACGCATTGTTTCGAATCAGCAGCATAAAAGTGAAAGGAATTATCATTTCAAAAACATTCAGTCTAGCATAAATGTTTAACAACTTTTTTCTTATTCTTTTTCATGTTTTGAGCATGAAAACTTCATATAAACTCGTTTTCTATGTTTTTACATGACCATGCATTATTTGTGTGAGAAAACCGCTTTCCTGACCTCGCACGGCGCTAAGAACACGGCAAACGCTTTATCTCTCCATAAGGAAGTTAAACGTTGAATAATTTTCAAAACATCCATGCATTCTAGCATACATGTTGAATAACAATTTTTTTCTTATTCTTTTTCATGTCTTGAGCATAAAAACTCGTTTACTTTAATTTTGTCTATGAACATGCATTATGAGTGTGAGAAATCCGCTTTCCTGACGTCGTACAGCGCTAAGAACACGGCAAACGCTTTATCTCCCCATAAGGAGGTTAAAAGTGACAGGAATGATAATTTCCAAAATATCCATGTCTACATGTTACAAAACAACATTTATCTTATTCTTTTTCATATCTTGAGCATGAAAACTCGTTTTCGATGTTTTACATGACCATGCATTGTTTGTGTGAGAAACCCGCTTTCCTGACCTCGTACAGCGCTAAGAACACGGCAAACGCTTTATCTCACCATAAGGAGGTTAAAAGTAGCAGGAATGATAAATTCCAAAACATCCTTGCATACATGTTGAATAACAACTTTTTTCTTATTCTTTTTCATGTCTTGAGCATAAAAACTCGTTTTCGATGTTTTACATGACCATGCATTAGAAGCGTGAGAAAACCGCTTTCCTGACCTCGTACAGCGCTAAGAACAGGGCAAACGCTTTATCTCACCATAAGGAGGTTAAAGGTAGAAGTAATGATACTTTTCAAAACATCCATGCATTCTAGCATACATGTTGAATAACAATTTTTCTTATTCTTTTTCATGTCTTGAGCATGAAAACTCGTTTTCTTTATTTTTTTCTAAGACCATGCATTAGAAGCGTGAGAAAACCGCTTTCCTGACCTCGTACAGCGCTAAGAACACGGCAAACGCTTTATCTCACCATAAGGAGGTTAAAAGTAGCAGGAATGTTAAATTCCAAAACATCCTTGCATACATGTTGAATAACAACTTTTTTCTTATTCTTTTTCATGTCTTGAGCATGAAAACTCGTTTTCGATGTTTTACATGACCATGCATTAGAAGCGTGAGAAAACCGCTTTCCTGACCTCGTACAGGGCTAAGAACACGGCAAACGCTTTATCTCACCATAAGGACGTTAAAGGGAGAAGTAATGATAATTTTCAAAACATCCTTGCATACATGTTGAATAACAACTTTTTTCTTATTCTTTTTCATGTCTTGAGCATGAAAACTCGTTTTCGATGTTTTACATGACCATGCATTAGAAGCGTGAGAAAACCGCTTTCCTGACCTCGTACAGCGCTAAGAACACGGGAAACGCTGTATCTCCCAATAAGGAGGTTAAAAGTGGCAGGAATGATAATTTCCAAAACATCCATATCTACATGTTACAAAACAACATTTATATTATTGTTTTTCATATCTTGAGCATGAAAACTCGTTTTCGATGTTTTATATGACCATGCATTATTTGTGTGAGAAAACCGCTTTCCTGACCTCGTACAGGGCTAAGAACACGGCAAACGCTTTATCTCACCATAAGGAGGTTAAAAGTAGCAGGAATGATAAATTCCAAAACATCCTTGCATACATGTTGAATAACAACTTTTTTCTTATTCTTTTTCATGTCTTGAGCATAAAAACTCGTTTTCGATGTTTTACATGACCATGCATTAGAAGCGTGAGAAAACCGCTTTCCTGACCTCGTACAGCGCTAAGAACACGGGAAACGCTTTATCTCCCCATAAGGAGGTTAAAAGTGGCAGGAATGATAATTTCCAAAACATCCATATCTACATGTTACAAAACAACATTTATATTATTGTTTTTCATATCTTGAGCATGAAAACTCGTTTTCGATGTTTTATATGACTATGCATTATTTGTGTGAGAAAACCGCTTTCCTGACCTCGTACAGCGCTAAGAACAGGGCAAACGCTTTATCTCACCATAAGGAGGTTAAAGGTAGAAGTAATGATACTTTTCAAAACATCCATGCATTCTAGCATACATGTTGAATAACAATTTTTCTTATTCTTTTTCATGTCTTGAGCATGAAAACTCGTTTTCTTTATTTTTTTCTAAGACCATGCATTAGAAGCGTGAGAAAACCGCTTTCCTGACCTCGTACAGCGCTAAGAACACGGCAAACGCTTTATCTCACAATAAGGAGGTTAAAAGTAGCAGGAATGTTAAATTCCAAAACATCCTTGCATACATGTTGAATAACAACTTTTTTCTTATTCTTTTTCATGTCTTGAGCATGAAAACTCGTTTTCGATGTTTTACATGACCATGCATTAGAAGCGTGAGAAAACCGCTTTCCTGACCTCGTACAGGGCTAAGAACACGGCAAACGCTTTATCTCACCATAAGGACGTTAAAGGGAGAAGTAATGATAATTTTCAAAACATCCTTGCATACATGTTGAATAACAACTTTTTTCTTATTCTTTTTCATGTCTTGAGCATGAAAACTCGTTTTCGATGTTTTACATGACCATGCATTAGAAGCGTGAGAAAACCGCTTTCCTGACCTCGTACAGCGCTAAGAACACGGGAAACGCTGTATCTCCCAATAAGGAGGTTAAAAGTGGCAGGAATGATAATTTCCAAAACATCCATATCTACATGTTACAAAACAACATTTATATTATTGTTTTTCATATCTTGAGCATGAAAACTCGTTTTCGATGTTTTATATGACCATGCATTATTTGTGTGAGAAAACCGCTTTCCTGACCTCGTACAGGGCTAAGAACACGGCAAACGCTTTATCTCACCATAAGGAGGTTAAAAGTAGCAGGAATGATAAATTCCAAAACATCCTTGCATACATGTTGAATAACAACTTTTTTCTTATTCTTTTTCATGTCTTGAGCATGAAAACTCTTTTTCTATGTTTTATATGACCATGCATTAGGAGTGTGAGAAAACCGCTTTCCTGACGTCGTACAGCGC
>QNUK01002326.1:0-2500 GCA_013621035.1 Clarias magur | reverse complement strand
CCCCGATAATCTTCTCAGCTGTCCTTACTATCTGCTGTAAGGTCTTGCGGTCTGATATGGTGCAATTTCCAAACCAGACAGTGATGCAGCTGCTCAGGATGCTCTCGATAGTTCCTCTATAGAAGGTGGTGAGGATTGGTGGTGGAAGCTGTGCCTTTCTCAGCCTTCTCAAGAAGAAAAGACGTGGAGCTGTGTGTCACTACAGAATCTTGAGTCAGCAGCGTGAACAGCAAGGGACTAAGAACGCAGCCCTGGGGGGCCCCAGTGCTCAGTGTGGTGGTGCTGGAGGTGTATTTCCGGATCCGCACTGCCTGAGGTCTTTCGGTCAGAAAGTCCAGGATCCAGTTACAGAGGGAGGTGTTCAGGGCCAACAGGCTCAGCTTCCCGATTAGGTGTTGGGAAATAATTGTATTGAATGCTGAACTGAAATCTATGTACAGCATTCTGACGTAAGTGTCCTTCTTTTCGAGATGTGTCAGTGCCAGGTGGAGTGTGTTGGAGATGGCGTCGCCCGTCGAACGGTTTGGACGATACGCAAACTGCAGGGGGTCCAGTGATGGAGGCAGCAGGGTCTTGATGTGTCTCATGACGAGCCGCTCAAAGCACGTCATGATGATGCGTGTGAGTGCAACAGGGTGGTAGTCATTGAGACAGCACGCAGAAGGCTTCTTTGGCATGGGGACAATGGGGGAAGATTTGAGGCATGTGGGAACGATGCTCAGAGAGATGTTGAAGATGTTGGTGAGAACATCTGCCAGCTGTTCTGCACATTCTCTTTGCATTCTGCACGGATGTCGTCTGGTCCAGCAGTTTTATGTGGGTTGACTCTGCGTAGAGTTTTCCTCACATCAGCTGCGGTGAGACACAGCACCTGGAGACCACAACACCTGCGGACGTCCTCGCAGTCACGTCGTTCTCCATGTCGAACCGTGCATAAAAGCTGTTCAGCGCATTTGGAAAGGACCCGTCACTGTCACAGGCAGGTGATGAAGACCTGTAGTTGGTGATGGCTTGTATCCCCTGCCACATGTGCCGTGTGTCGCCGCTGTCCCTGAAGTGATTCTGGATTCTCTGTGCATGTGTGCGCTTCACCTCACTGATGGCCCGGGACAGTTTGACCCGTGCTGTTCTTAGGGCCACCTTGTGCCCCACCTCCGCATTCATCCACGGGTTCTGTTTGGGTCGTGAGATTATGTTTTTGGAGACAGTGACATCATCGGTGCACTTGTTGATGTAGCTGGTCACTGATGACATGTACTCCTCCAAGGTGAAGTCGCTGTAAGTTGCAGCCTCCCTAAACATGTTCCAGTCAGTGTTTTCGAAACAGTCCTGAAGAGCAGAGATGGCTCCTGCTGACATGCTCGTGATCAGCCAACAAGTGTTTACGTTTGATGATTCAGGGCCACCTGGTTCTGAAGCAGGTGAAAACCTGGCCAATATAAGGCCTCTTCAGGACTGTTTTGAGAACACTGTTTAGGAACGCTGAAACTGACATGGAGGACACGTTATCAATGACCAGGTACATCAACAAGTGCCCCGATGATGTCACTGTCTCCAAGAACATCATCTCACAACCAGCCAGAAATCATGGATTACTGCAGAGCTGCGTGCACTTCTGAAGATCTGAGACTCTGCCATCAGAGTGGGGACCAAGGTCCCCTTAGGCAAGGTCTAAAATTTCCCGGGCCAACAAAGAGGCGACAACAGAGATGCAATAATACGTGCACATGCCCATTGAATCCTCAACCACTTCAGGGACAGTGGTGACAGATGGCTCATGTGGAAGTTCACACAAGCCATCACCAACTACAAGACATCATCACATGCCTATGACAGAGACGACTCCCTTGCAGATGCCCTGATGAGCTTCTACAGTAGCTTCCACCTGCAGAAGGACAGGACGGTCAGGAGAAGCCATGGGTCCCATCAGCAGGAACCATGAGTCAGCCTCTGAACATTGCTTAAACAAAGGAGATGGTTGCTGACTTCAGAGATGGTTGGCTCCTCTGTGGAAATCATCAACAGCACCAAATTCCTGGATGGCCACCTGGAGGAGAATCTCACCTAGTACCTTAACATCAGCTCCTTGCACAAGAAAGCTGAAGAAACGTCTTCTCTTCCTGATAAGGCTGAGGATGGCCCACGTTCCGCCACGTTCCGTTGGCAATTGTGTCAACTTGGAGTGCAAGACCCTACAGCGGATAGTGAGGACAGCTGAGGAGGTCACCGGAGTCTCTCTTTCCTCTTTTTGAATCCAAACTCTGCATCTGCAAAGCCAATAACATTCTGGCTGTTAGGAAACCCATCACACACCAATACTCTGGCATCTGGGAAAAGATACTGAAGCATTCAAACACACCCATCCAGACTGTGCAACATCATCTTTTCAAAAGCCATCCATCTCCTCACAAAAACGGGACTGGGCTGATAATCAAATATACATACACTCACACACAAACACACACACACACACACACACACACACACACACACACACACA
>QNUK01002325.1:0-15540 GCA_013621035.1 Clarias magur | reverse complement strand
TGTGTGTGTGTGTGTGTGTGTGTTTGTGTGTGAGTGTATGTATATTTGATTATCAGCCCAGTCCCGTTTTTGTGAGGAGATGGATGGCTTTTGAAAAGATGATGTTGCACAGTCTGGATGGGAGTGCTTGAATGCTTCAGTATCTTTTCCCAGATGTCAGAGTATTGGTGTGTGATGGGTTTCCTAACAGCCAGAATGTTATTGGCTTTGCAGATGCAGAGTTTGGATTAGATGTCTTCAAAAGAGGAAAGAGAGACTCCGGTGACCTCCTCAGCTGTCCTCACTATCCGCTGTAGGGTCTTGCACTCCAAGTTGATACAATTGCCAATGGAACGTGGCGGAACGTGGGCCATCCTCAGCCTTATCAGGAAGAGAAGACGTTTCTTCAGCTTTCTTGTGCAAGGAGCTGATGTTAAGGTACTAGGTGAGATTCTCCTCCAGGTGGCCATCCAGGAATTTGGTGCTGTTGATGATTTCCACAGAGGAGCCAACCATCTCTGAAGTCAGCAACCATCTGCTTTGTTTAAGCAATGTTCAGAGGCTGACTCGTGGTTCCTTCTGATGGGACCCATGGCTTCTCCTGACCGTCCTGTCCTTCTGCAGGTGGAAGCTACTGTAGAAGCTCATCAGGGCATCTGCAAGGGAGTCGTCTCTGTCATAGGCATGTGATGATGTCCTGTAGTTGGTGATGGCTTGTGTGAACTTCCACATGAGCCATCTGTCACTACTGTCCCTGAAGTGGTTGAGGATTCAATGGGCATGTGCACGTATTATTGCATCTCTGTTGTCGCCTCTTTGTTGGCCCGGGAAATTTTAGACCTTGCCTAAGGGGACCTTGGTCCCCCACTCTGATGGCAGAGTCTCAGATCTTCAGAAGTGCACGCAGCTCTGCAGTAATCCATGATTTCTGGCTGGTTGTGAGATGATGTTCTTGGAGACAGTGACATCATCGGTGCACTTGTTGATGTACCTGGTCATTGATAACGTGTCCTCCATGTCAGTTTCAGCGTTCCTAAACAGTGTTCTCAAAACAGTCCTGAAGAGGCCTTATATTGGCCAGGTTTTCACCTGCTTCAGAACCAGGTGGCCCTGAATCATCAAACGTAAACACTTGTCGGCTGATCACGAGCATGGCAGCAGGAGCCATCTCTGCTCTTCAGGACTGTTTCGAAAACACTGACTGGAACATGTTTAGGGAGGCTGCAACTTACAGCGACTTCACCTTGGAGGAGTACATGTCATCAGTGACCAGCTACATCAACAAGTGCACCGATGATGTCACTGTCTCCAAAAACATAATCTCACGACCCAAACAGAAACCGTGGATGAATGCGGAGGTGGGGCACAAGGTGGCCCTAAGAACAGCACGGGTCAAACTGTCCCGGGCCATCAGTGAGGTGAAGCGCACACATGCACAGAGAATCCAGAATCACTTCAGGGACAGCGGCGACACACGGCACATGTGGCAGGGTATACAAGCCATCACCAACTACAGGTCTTCATCACCTGCCTGTGACAGTGACGGGTCCTTTCCAAATGCGCTGAACAGCTTTTATGCACGGTTCGACATGGAGAACGACGTGACTGCGAGGAAGTCCGCAGGTGTTGTGGTCTCCAGGTGCTGTGTCTCACCGCAGCTGATGTGAGGAAAACTCTACGCAGAGTCAACCCACATAAAACTGCTGGACCAGACAACATCCGTGCAGAATGCAAAGAGAATGTGCAGAACAGCTGGCAGATGTTCTCACCAACATCTTCAACATCTCTCTGAGCATCGCTCCCACATGCCTCAAATCTTCCCCCATTGTCCCCATGCCAAAGAAGTCTTCTGCGTGCTGTCTCAATGACTACCACCCTGTTGCACTCACACGCATCATCATGACGTGCTTTGAGCGGCTCGCCATGAGACACATCAAGACCCTGCTGCCTCCATCACTGGACCCCCTGCAGTTTGCGTATCGTCCAAACCGTTCGACGGGCGACGCCATCTCCAACACACTCCACCTGGCACTGACACATCTCGAAAAGAAGGACACTTACGTCAGAATGCTGTACATCGATTTCAGTTCAGCATTCAATACAATTATTTCCCAACACCTAATCGGGAAGCTGAGCCTGTTGGGCCTGAACACCTCCCTCTGTAACTGGATCCTGGACTTTCTGACCGAAAGACCTCAGGCAGTGCGGATCCGGAAATACACCTCCAGCACCACCACACTGAGCACTGGGGCCCCCCAGGGCTGCGTTCTTAGTCCCTTGCTGTTCACGCTGCTGACTCAAGATTCTGTAGTGACACACAGCTCCACGTCTTTTCTTCTTGAGAAGGCTGAGAAAGGCACAGCTTCCACCACCAATCCTCACCACCTTCTATAGAGGAACTATCGAGAGCATCCTGAGCAGCTGCATCACTGTCTGGTTTGGAAATTGCACCATATCAGACCGCAAGACCTTACAGCAGATAGTAAGGACAGCTGAGAAGATTATCGGGGTTTCTCTTCCCTCTATCAAGGACATATACATCACACGCCCCATCCGCAAAGCCACCAGCATTGTGACTGACCGGACACACCCCTGACATTCACTCACAAGGGTGCTTCTGCCATCTGGAAAAAGGTACCGAAGCATTCGAGCACTCACATCCAGACTATGTAACAGTTTTCACATCCAGACTATGTAACCCACAAGCCAACCGTCTCCTCAACACAAAGAGACTGGACTGATAACCACACAGACACACACACACACACACACACACACACACACACACACACACACACACACCCACACAAACACACAAATCACTCAGATGAACTAAATAACATCTGGACTGAACTGATAAACACACATGCACAATCACACTGATATACATCCATCTCAATCTGTTCATACCTACCTACCGGTGCTGCTCTTATTGCACATACTTATATGCACAATATTTTTGCACAATATTTATTTCACTGCTGTTTGCACCCTATGTTCTTGTCACAATGTAAATTGTTTACTGCTGCTCTTCCCACTACCTCAACTCATACTTCATCAAAAAAAAGTACTGTTATGTGTTACATTGTTGTGTCTGTATTGTACCTCTTTATTTGCACATTTGCACATGCACTTTGTCTATTGTGTATTTTTTGTATAGAATTTGATAGGTTTTTAGGTTAACTTAAAGAAATGTAAAAAACTGTGTTTTAAATTTATGTTGTTGCATGTATGTAGTTTCGTTTCAGTGTGTACGAACTGTATATGGTTGGAATTACAATATAAGCCTACTTGACTTGACTTGACTTGAACTCCGAGTCTGGCCAGCTCAGATTATTGCTGCTGTCTATTGCAACCTCTGCTAGGACCCACAAAGAATGAAAAGCACCAGGAATGAAAAGCACACTGATGGATGATGGGCAGTATGATGTACCAGGTGGTGAGAGTTCCTTAGAAGGCCGCAGTACATTTGTCGAAATGCGTGGGTCATGATATCCTGTCAAAAAGATAGAGTCATAGGGTCTGAGCTATCTAGTTAAAACACATAAGCACTATCTGGTTCATACACAAAACCACCTTTCCCAGCATTTCACAAACAGGTGGACTTATCATAGTATTCCCTGGTCTGGCTTTCCTCTAAGGACCTCTCTGAAGATAAAGGCCCTGCGACATTTTAAAATAAAGAGAGGAACTATAGTTACAAGCAATGATGAGCTCAACCACCTGTGCCAGCGCCACTTTTTCCCGCCTCACAACTTGTCTGCCTTTTCAGCATGCTAAGACCTCATGAACAAATATGACAAAAGTTTATGGCATTGTGATTGCTGGACGTGTCTTTCTGGTGCGCAGTTGGTAGCTGCCAGTCAATGTGGGCCGGGTTTGGTCGCGATTGTACTGGCGCAGGTGCTTGAACTAGTCATTATTTGTGTAGGATGTCTGATGTGTGTGAGGCGTGTGTCTGTATAAGACATTGAGAGTGTTTGTTTAGGATCTATACTATACGTGAAGGATAAGTAGTTTGATTCTGTGTGTGTGTGTGTGTGTGTGTGTGTGTGTGTGTGTGTGTGTGTGTGTCGGTGGTGTGTTTGAAGGATATGTATGTGTATTATGTGTGTGTGTGTTTGTCGGTGGGTGTTTGAAGGATATGTATGTGTATTATGTGTGTGAGTGTGTGTGTGTGAGTCGGTGGGTGTTTGAAGGATATGTATGTGTATTAGTGTGTGTGTGTGTGTGTCGGTGGGTGTTTGAAGGATATGTATGTGTATTAGTGTGTGTGTGTGTGTGTGTGTCGGTGGGTGTTTGAAGGATATGTATGTGTATTATATGTGTATGTGTGTGTGTGTGTGTGTGTGTCGGTGGGTGTTTGAAGGATAGGTATGTGTATTATGTGTGTAAGTGTGTGTGAGTGTCGGTGGGTGTTTGAAGGATATGTATGTATGTATTATGTGTGTGTGTGTGTGTGTGTGTGTGTGTGTGTCGTTGGGTGTTTGAAGGATATGTATGTGTATTATATGTGTGTGTGTGTGTGTGTGTGTGTGTGTGTGTGTGTGTGTGTGTGTGTCGGTGGGTGGTTGAAGGATATGTATGTGTATTATGTGTGTGTGTGAGTGTGTGTGTCGGTGGGTGTTTGAAGGATATGTATGTGTATTATGTGTGTGTGTGTGTGTGTGTCGGTGGGTGTTTGAAGGATATGTATGTGTATTATGTGTGTGAGTGTGTGTGTGTGTGTCGGTGGGTGTTTGAAGGATATGTATGTGTATTAGTGTGTGTGTGTGTGTGTGTGTGTGTCGGTGGGTGTTTGAAGGATATGTATGTGTATTATATGTGTACGTGTGTGTGTGTGTGTGTGTGTGTGTGTGTCTCTGTGTGTGTGTCGGTGGGTGTTTGAAGGATATGTATGTGTATTATGTGTGCGTGTCTGTGTCTGTGTGTGTGTGCGTGCGTGTCTGTGTGTGTCTGTGTGTGTGTGTTGGTGGGTGTTTGAAGGATATGTATTCGTATTATGTGTGTGTGTGTGTGTGTGTGTGTGTGTGTGTGTGTGTGTGTGTGTGTGTGTGTGTATTTGTGTTTGTGTTTGTGTTTGTATGTGTGTGAACGTTCAGGATGTGTGAATTCCTTAAACTGCATGGCTCAGTTTATCGCTGCTGTATGTTGCGACATTTGTAAGAAGCCACCGGTGTGGCCCTGAAATGAAAAGCACACGGAGACGGCCAAAGGGCTGTATGATGTGCTCGGTGTTGAGCGTTCCATAGTAGCCCACAGTATGTTTGTGGAAATGCTTAGGTGTCTCATGCCATCTTGTCTCCACTTAGAGTCATATGGTCTGAGCTATCTGAACCATCCACAACCGTTTTCCCCAGTATTTCTGGGGAACACGTAAACAAACACGTAAACTTATTGGATGTATAATTTGGAGGTAGGGCCAAAAACTGGAACCCTTCCCGCTACAAAGAACCTAGGATCAATCTTCTCCCTGCAGCCAATTTAGCTACCATCTTCCCATATTCCCAGAGCTAGAGCCCCTCACCCAAAACAGTGGGATTATGAGTTCCACAAGAACCAACCGCTGAAGGTCGAAGGCAAGAATGTACATCGGTACATTTGGACCAAGGACCTCTCTGAAGATGAAAGCCAAGAAGTTGGCCCTACAGCCATTTAAAATAAAAGGAAGAAATATAGGCCTAATCACCAGTGCCATCGCCCCTTGTTTGCACCTCACAACCTGTATGCTTATGCTATTCAGTTGGCTAAGACCTCTTAAACAAATATGACCTAAGTTTAAGGCATCAGCATTGCTGGACGTGTCTTTATGGTGCACCACTGGTAGCAGTCACTCAATGTAGGCCTGGTTTGGTGGTGACTGTTATGGCACAGGTCATTGAGCAGGTCCTCATTTGTGTAGAATGCGTAAGGATGCGTGATATGTATGAGAGTTGAGTTTGCATATGTATGTGTGTGTGTATGGCATATACAGGACAAGCGAATTGTCCTTTAGTCACATACTATATTTCTTATCTTTTTGCCCACCAAAATAGGCCTTCTTAATTTAAAAGCCACAGAGTTTATGACGTGTAGTGTATGTGTGGTGTGTGTCAGTTTGTATGTGTGAAGTATGGGTGTTTATTCGAGCAGTGTGTGTAATGTGTGTTTGTGTGTGTGTGTGTGTGTGTGTGTGTGTGTGTGTGTGTGTGTGTGTGTGTGTGTGTGTGTGTGTGTGGTATTTGTGCATATGTAGTGTGTGTGTGTGTGTGGCCGTGTGCGCGACTTGTGTGAGTGTATTGTGTATAGTATGTGTGTATATGTAGTGTGTATGTGTGTGTGTGTGTGTGTGTGTTTGAATGAAATGTATGTGTATTATGTGTGTGTGTCTGTGTGTGTGAGTGTGCCTGACTTGCCAAAGGGCACAGTTCTCCCTAACCTTTCCTCAACCCAGTCGAGTCCTCCACATGTACATTCAGGCCAGGATCTCTTTGTGTGTTTGTCAGTCACATAATGTAGATCCATCTTGTTGTCCAATTAAAAGGTCCTGCTTAATCTGTAAGCATTGAAGGTTAGGATGTGTATTGTGTGTGTCAGTGTACGATGTGTCATGTCTGTGTAATGGGTGTGTATGTGCACCTGTTTGTGTCTTTGGAGTAGTAGTGTGTCCATTGTGCATTTGTCAAATGATCTACAATACCTGACCTCTTGTTCAGTTTGGCAAATGACTAGTGTAAATTGTTCAGTTCGTTTCAATCTAGTCGTGTCCCAAGTTTGGCCAAGAAATGGAGGCCAATGCACCTTCTACATCCTGAACTAGTTAGAGATTTTTGCAATCACCCTAACCCCTCTTCCATGTGCATCATACTTGGATGGCGAGGATCAATTTGTGGGTCTCTGTCTGTCACATGTCCTTGATATTGTTGTCCACTATGTCCCACTTTGCCTAAGCCTTGATGTTAGTTCAACGGTAGCTCGGCCAATTTAACACAAGGGGAATTAATATTCTGCCTTCTGCCTTTCACTCGGCTCCTAGAAGAGTATGAAGCCAATTTCATGACAAAAGATTGTACAGTAGACTGTCAGAACCATTAATGGGACCCTTGAATATTTTCTGAACTAATTAGAGAGTTCGGCAACCACCGCCCTGCCGGCATGAGAATTACTGCAGCCGTTCGGAGAATGGAAGGGACGGGCAATCTAACAGACAACTACACCACGAGATTCTGTTCAGGCAGAAGGCTAGCGGTCAGACTGATCCATGCATGGTAGCTAGGCCACGCTGCCCTAATGCCAATCATAATGCCGATGCCTCGGCTATATGGGCTCTAATGCAAAAGCAATTGACCTACGTATTGGGAACGTATTTGAAAGAATTCGATTTTAGTTGAAGTTAAGTATGGGGAACAATATTCTTTAATATTTTATTCATGATGAACACTTAAAATGTATCAATTGGAGTTTCATATTAAAGGTTTACAATTTTCTACAGCAGATGAGTCAATTAAGTTGAAACAAAGCAAAAGAAGTTGTCATTCATCATGCAAGCAGGAATGTAGATATGTGTTGGACATGATTTCTTTGAGGTTTAGGATGTTGATGCTGCTTTAAAGATTTTTACGTTTTCTTAGCGCTGTACGAACTCAGGAAAGCGGATTTCTTACACAAATAATGCATGGTCCTGTAAAATATAGAAAACAAGTTTGCATCCTCAAGACATGAACAAGAATGAGATAAAACGTGTTTTCATCATGTATGCTAGAATACATGATTGTTTTGGAAATTATCATTCATATCACTTTTGACCGTGCATTTGCCGTGTGCTTAGCGCTGTACGAAGACAGGAAAGCGGTTTTCTCACAACACTGATGCAAAACATAACATGTAAAACATAAAAAACGAGTTTATATGAAGTTTGTCATTCAACATGAATGCTAGAATGGAAATGTGTGTGTGAATGGAAAATTTGGAAACTATCCTTGCTATCACTTTTGATCTCCTTATGGGGAGATAAAGCGTTTGCCGTGTTCTTAGCGCTGTACGACGTCAGGAAAGCGGTTTTCTCACACTCCTAATGCATGGTCATATAAAACATAGAAAAAGAGTTTTCATGCTCAAGACATGAAAAAGAATAAGAAAAAAGTTGTTATTCAACATGTATGCAAGGATGTTTTGGAATTTATCATTCCTGCTACTTTTAACCTCCTTATGGTGAGATAAAGCGTTTGCCGTGTTCTTAGCCCTGTACGAGGTCAGGAAAGCGGTTTTCTCACACAAATAATGCATGGTCATATAAAACATCGAAAACGAGTTTTCATGCTCAAGATATGAAAAACAATAATATAAATGTTGTTTTGTAACATGTAGATATGGATGTTTTGGAAATTATCATTCCTGCCACTTTTAACCTCCTTATTGGGAGATAAAGCGTTTCCCGTGTTCTTAGCGCTGTACGAGGTCAGGAAAGCGGTTTTCTCACGCTTCTAATGCATGGTCATGTAAAACATCGAAAACGAGTTTTCATGCTCAAGACATGAAAAAGAATAAGAAAAAAGTTGTTATTCAACATGTATGCAAGGATGTTTTGAAAATTATCATTACTTCTCCCTTTAACGTCCTTATGGTGAGATAAAGCGTTTGCCGTGTTCTTAGCCCTGTACGAGGTCAGGAAAGCGGTTTTCTCACGCTTCTAGTGCATGGTCATGTAAAACATCGAAAACGAGTTTTCATGCTCAAGACATGAAAAAGAATAAGAAAAAAGTTGTTATTCAACATGTATGCAAGGATGTTTTGGAATTTAACATTCCTGCTACTTTTAACCTCCTCATGGTGAGATAAAGCGTTTGCCGTGTTCTTAGCGCTGTACGAGGTCAGGAAAGCGGTTTTCTCACGCTTCTAATGCATGATCTTAGAAAAAAATAAAGAAAACGAGTTTTCATGCTCAAGACATGAAAAAGAATAAGAAAAATTGTTATTCAACATGTATGCTAGAATGCATGGATGTTTTGAAAAGTATCATTACTTCTACCTTTAACCTCCTTATGGTGAGATAAAGCGTTTGCCCTGTTCTTAGCGCTGTACGATGTCAGGAAAGCGGTTTTCTCACACAAATAATGCATAGTCATATAAAACATCGAAAACGAGTTTTCATGCTCAAGATATGAAAAACAATAATATAAATGTTGTTTTGTAACTGTAGATATGGATGTTTTGGAAATTATCATTCCTGCCACTTTTAACCTCCTTATGGGGAGATAAAGCGTTTCCCGTGTTCTTAGCGCTGTACGAGGTCAGGAAAGCGGTTTTCTCACGCTTCTAATGCATGGTCATGTAAAACATCGAAAACGAGTTTTTATGCTCAAGACATGAAAAAGAATAAGAAAAAAGTTGTTATTCAACATGTATGCAAGGATGTTTTGGAATTTATCATTCCTGCTACTTTTAACCTCCTTATGGTGAGATAAAGCGTTTGCCGTGTTCTTAGCGCTGTACGAGGTCAGGAAAGCGGTTTTCTCACACAAACAATGCATGGTCATGTAAAACATCGAAAACGAGTTTTCATGCTCAAGATATAAAAAACAATAAGATAAATGTTGTTTTGTAACATGTAGGTATGGATGTTTTGGAAATTATCATTCCTGCCACTTTTAACCTCCTTATGGGGAGATAAAGCGTTTGCCGTGTTCTTAGCGCTGTACGAGGTCAGGAAAGCGGTTTTCTCACACAAATAATGCATGTTCATAGACAAAATTAAAGTAAACGAGTTTTCATGCTCAAGATATGAAAAAGAACAAGATAAATGTTGTTTTGTAACATGTAGATATGGATATTTTGGAAATTATCATTCCTGCCACTTTTAACCTCCTTATGGGGAGATAAAGCGTTTGCCGTGTTCTTAGCGCTGTACGACGTCAGGAAAGCGGATTTCTCACACTCATAATGCATGTTCATAGACAAAATTAAAGTAAACGAGTTTTCATGCTCAAGACATGAAAAAGAATAAGAAAAAAATTGTTATTCAACATGTATGCTAGAATGCATGGATGTTTTGAAAATTATTCAACGTTTAACTTCCTTATGGTGAGATAAAGCGTTTGCCGTGTTCTTAGCGCTGTGCGAGGTCAGGAAAGCGGTTTTCTCACACAAATAATGCATGGTCATGTAAAAACATAGAAAACGAGTTTATATGAAGTTTTCATGCTCAAAACATGAAAAAGAATAAGAAAAAAGTTGTTAAACATTTATGCTAGACTGAATGTTTTTGAAATGATAATTCCTTTCACTTTTATGCTGCTGATTCGAAACAATGCGTATAATGCTTCATTTTCTCCCTTCTTTAATTAGATGTTCTGAACGACATTTTTAACCTCCAATAAATTTACATTATTTGTGATGTGAACATGGATCAACGAATTCTTTCAACACACAATTTTCTAGGACGTCAAACACAAGTGAAAAAAAAAATTTTAATAAGGTTTTTTTTGTTTAATACTCAAATTTAAAGTATAATAATTTAGAGTGAAAGAACTTATCACTGAAATCACTAATCACATCATTTAAGTGATTAGTTCTTTCACTCCTGTAGCGGACACACACAGCAGGCAAGTTCGTCGCATCATTCAAGCGCAGAACCAGGGAGGTCTTGCAAAATTTGCATCACTTCAAGTAAAACAAAGATCTGAAAAATATTTCAAACAAAGAATATGACTATAATAATAAAAATTAGAGTATGAATAAGAAAATGTTCAAATAAATATGAAATAAGAATATAATGATAAAAATATATAAATAAAGAAAACAACTTTGTTGTTTATAGTTTATAAAAGAAAATAATGAGGTCTCCTTCATTAAGCGGTGAGCAGGGACAGAAGAGGGGCACCAAATCCATGGGGAAATGGTGGCGTACGGCCATCCGCATCCCCAATGCAGGCCGGAGGCCCAAATGTCTAAGTGTGGGCTTTCACAATCAGGTGAACACAAGCTTTAACTTGCTGTTTGTTTTATCTGTGGTACTATGTTCAAGAAAAAAGAGCAATTACAGGTTGGTAGGAACAATTTTTAGATGGTCATTGATCAGTGTGTTTGCACGTGTGATGTTTATAAGTTCAGTCTCAATGTTTTGAGGTAGTTGAGTTATCTGAGTGTGCATTTGTGTGTGTGTGTGTGTGTGTGTGTGTGTGTGTGTGTGTGTGTGTGTGTTTGTGTGTGAGTGTATGTATATTTGATTATCAGCCCAGTCCCGTTTTTGTGAGGAGATGGATGGCTTTTGAAAAGATGATGTTGCACAGTCTGGATGGGAGTGCTTGAATGCTTCAGTATCTTTTCCCAGATGCCAGAGTATTGGTGTGTGATGGGTTTCCTAACAGCCAGAATGTTATTGGCTTTGCAGATGCAGAGTTTGGATTAGATGTCTTCAAAAGAGGAAAGAGAGACTCCGGTGACCTCCTCAGCTGTCCTCACTATCCGCTGTAGGGTCTTGCACTCCAAGTTGATACAATTGCCAACGGAACGTGGCGGAACGTGGGCCATCCTCAGCCTTATCAGGAAGAGAAGACGTTTCTTCAGCTTTCTTGTGCAAGGAGCTGATGTTAAGGTACTAGGTGAGATTCTCCTCCAGGTGGCCATCCAGGAATTTGGTGCTGTTGATGATTTCCACAGAGGAGCCAACCATCTCTGAAGTCAGCAACCATCTCCTTTGTTTAAGCAATGTTCAGAGGCTGACTCGTGGTTCCTGCTGATGGGACCCATGGCTTCTCCTGACCGTCCTGTCCTTCTGCAGGTGGAAGCTACTGTAGAAGCTCATCAGGGCATCTGCAAGGGAGTCGTCTCTGTCATAGGCATGTGATGATGTCCTGTAGTTGGTGATGGCTTGTGTGAACTTCCACATGAGCCATCTGTCACCACTGTCCCTGAAGTGGTTGAGGATTCAATGGGCGTGTGCACGTATTATTGCATCTCTGTTGTCGCCTCTTTGTTGGCCCGGGAAATTTTAGACCTTGCCTAAGGGGACCTTGGTCCCCCACTCTGATGGCAGAGTCTCAGATCTTCAGAAGTGCACGCAGCTCTGCAGTAATCCATGATTTCTGGCTGGTTGTGAGATGATGTTCTTGGAGACAGTGACATCATCGGTGCCCTTGTTGATGTACCTGGTCATTGATAACGTGTCCTCCATGTCAGTTTCAGCGTTCCTAAACAGTGTTCTCAAAACAGTCCTGAAGAGGCCTTATATTGGCCAGGTTTTCACCTGCTTCAGAACCAGGTGGCCCTGAATCATCAAACGTAAACACTTGTCGGCTGATCACGAGCATGTCAGCAGGAGCCATCTCTGCTCTTCAGGACTGTTTCGAAAACACTGACTGGAACATGTTTAGGGAGGCTGCAACTTACAGCGACTTCACCTTGGAGGAGTACTTGTCATCAGTGACCAGCTACATCAACAAGTGCCCCGATGATGTCACTGTCTCCAAAAACATAATCTCACGACCCAAACAGAAACCGTGGATGAATGCGGAGGTGGGGCACAAGGTGGCCCTAAGAACAGCACGGGTCAAACTGTCCCGGGCCATCAGTGAGGTGAAGCGCACACATGCACAGAGAATCCAGAATCACTTCAGGGACAGCGGCGACACACGGCACATGTGGCAGGTTATACAAGCCATCACCAACTACAGGTCTTCATCACCTGCCTGTGACAGTGACGGGTCCTTTCCAAATGCGCTGAACAGCTTTTATGCACGGTTCGACATGGAGAACGACGTGACTGCGAGGAAGTCCGCAGGTGTTGTGGTCTCCAGGTGCTGTGTCTCACCGCAGCTGATGTGAGGAAAACTCTACGCAGAGTCAACCCACATAAAACTGCTGGACCAGACAACATCCGTGCAGAATGCAAAGAGAATGTGCAGAACAGCTGGCAGATGTTCTCACCAACATCTTCAACATCTCTCTGAGCATTGTTCCCACATGCCTCAAATCTTCCCCCATTGTCCCCATGCCAAAGAAGTCTTCTGCGTGCTGTCTCAATGACTACCACCCTGTTGCACTCACACGCATCATCATGACGTGCTTTGAGCGGCTCGTCATGAGACACATCAAGACCCTGCTGCCTCCATCACTGGACCCCCTGCAGTTTGTGTATCGTCCAAACCGTTCGACGGGCGACGCCATCTCCAACACACTCCATCTGGCACTGACACATCTCGAAAAGAAGGACACTTACGTCAGAATGCTGTACATAGATTTCAGTTCAGCATTCAATACAATTATTTCCCAACACCTAATCGGGAAGCTGAGCCTGTTGGGCCTGAACACCTCCCTCTGTAACTGGATCCTGGACTTTCTGACCGAAAGACCTCAGGCAGTGCGGATCCGGAAATACACCTCCAGTGATAACCACACATGCACAATCACACTGATATACATCCATCTCAATCTGTTCATACCTACCTACCGGTGCTGCTCTTATTGCACATACTTATATGCACAATATTTTTGCACAATATTTATTTCACTGCTGTTTGCACCCTATGTTCTTGTCACAATGTAAATTGTTTACTGCTGCTCTTCCCACTACCTCAACTCATACTTCATCAAAAAAAAAGTACTGTTATGTGTTACATTGTTGTGTCTGTATTGTACCTCTTTATTTGCACATTTGCACATGCACTTTGTCTATTGTGTATTTTTTGTATAGAATTTGATAGGTTTTTAGGTTAACTTAAAGAAATGTAAAAAACTGTGTTTTAAATTTATGTTGTTGCATGTATGTAGTTTTGTTTCAGTGTGTACGAACTGTATATGGTTGGAATTACAATATAAGCCTACTTGACTTGACTTGACTTGAACTCCGAGTCTGGCCAGCTCAGATTATTGCTGCTGTCTATTGCAACCTCTGCTAGGACCCACAAAGAATGAAAAGCACCAGGAATGAAAAGCACACTGATGGATGATGGGCAGTATGATGTACCAGGTGGTGAGAGTTCCTTAGAAGGCCGCAGTACATTTGTCGAAATGCGTGGGTCATGATATCCTGTCAAAAAGATAGAGTCATAGGGTCTGAGCTATCTAGTTAAAACACATAAGCACTATCTGGTTCATACACAAAACCACCTTTCCCAGCATTTCACAAACAGGTGGACTTATCATAGTATTCCCTGGTCTGGCTTTCCTCTAAGGACCTCTCTGAAGATAAAGGCCCTGCGACATTTTAAAATAAAGAGAGGAACTATAGTTACAAGCAATGATGAGCTCAACCACCTGTGCCAGCGGCACTTTTTCCCGCCTCACAACTTGTCTGCCTTTTCAGCATGCTAAGACCTCATGAACAAATATGACAAAAGTTTATGGCATTGTGATTGCTGGACGTGTCTTTCTGGTGCGCAGTTGGTAGCTGCCAGTCAATGTGGGCTGGGTTTGGTCGCGATTGTACTGGCGCAGGTGCTTGAACTAGTCATTATTTGTGTAGGAGGTCTGATGTGTGTGAGGCGTGTGTCTGTATAAGACATTGAGAGTGTTTGTTTAGGATCTATACTATACGTGAAGGATAAGTAGTTTGATTCTGTGTGTGTGTGTGTGTGTGTGTGTGTGTGTGTCGGTGGGTGTGTGTCGGTGGGTGTTTGAAGGATATGTATATGTATTATGTGTGTGTGTGTGTGTCGGTGGGTGTGTGTCGGTGGGTGTTTGAAGGATATGTATATGTATTATGTGTGTGTGTGTGTGTCGGTGGGTGTTTGAAGGATATGTATGTGTATTATGTGTGTGAGTGTGTGTGTGTGTGTCGGTGGGTGTTTGAAGGATATGTATGTGTATTATGTGTGTGTGTGTGTGTGTGTGTCGGTGGGTGTTTGAAGGATATGTATGTGTATTATGTGTATCTGTGTGTGTGTGTCGGTGGGTGTTTGAAGGATATGTATGTGTATTATATGTGTACGTGTGTGTGTGTGTGTGTGTGTGTGTCTCTGTGTGTGTGTCGGTGGGTGTTTGAAGGATATGTATGTGTATTATGTGTGCGTGTCTGTGTCTGTGTGTGTGTGCGTGCGTGTCTATGTGTGTCTGTGTGTGTGTGTTGGTGGGTGTTTGAAGGATATGTATTCGTATTATGTGTGTGTGTGTGTGTGTGTGTGTGTGTGTGTGTGTGTGTGTGTGTGTGTGTGTGTGTGTGTGTGTGTGTGTGTGTGTGTGTGTCGGTGGGTGTTTGAAGGATATGTATGTGTATTATGTGTGTGAGTGTGTGTGTGTGTGTGTCGGTGGGTGTTTGAAGGATATGTATGTGTATTATGTGTGTCTGTGTGTGTGTGTCGGTGGGTGTTTGAAGGATATGTATGTGTATTATATGTGTACGTGTGTGTGTGTGTGTGTGTGTGTGTGTGTGTGTGTGTGTGTGTGTGTGTGTGTGTGTGTGTCGGTGGGTGTTTGAAGGATATGTATGTTTATTATATGTGTATGTGTGTGTGTGTGTGTGTGTGTGTGTGTCTGTGTGTGTGTGTGTCGGTGGGTGTTTGAAGGATATGTATGGGTATTATGTGTGCGTGTCTGTGTGTGTGTGCGTGCGTGTCTGTGTGTGTGTGTGTGTGTGTGTGTGTGTGT
>QNUK01002324.1:0-15547 GCA_013621035.1 Clarias magur | reverse complement strand
GCTGTTTTTGAGAATCCTTTGCGCCCTGGACTGAACATAACGAACTGAGCGGATAAGGCAAGAGCCCAATAACTTGGTTGTGCTTGGTGATGAGAACCTCAGTTAACATTTTTAACAATACGTTTTTTTTAAACCAATTAAACCGTTAAATATTCATGAACTTAAAGACTTACAGTAATACAAAATGACAGGTCAAGATTACCAATCTCTTTTTATCCATTTTGACACTGCTGTCCTCATTTTAAGACATTGTTTTTCATTTTCTTTTTTTCTTTTTCTGTTCGCGTCAGTTCTGTTCTTCCCTCTTCTGTCCATTTTGCATACGTGACTGGCAACTATTGGGGGGGGCTGAATTGATATATATAATATATATATTTTTTTAAATGTTAAACAAAAAATAGTCTCTTAACAAATATAATTTAAAAAATATTTTAAAAGCTTTATTAAAGACAATTTTCAAATATGTTTTTTTCACAATGGCGCCCCCCTCCGTGTGGTGCCCCCATGCATACCCCATTTTTGCGCCCCTGCTTCTACATTATAAAACGGTGCTGAAGGCGATGCTCCTCTGAACAGTTGATATAGAGATGTGTCTGCTACTTGTGCATTGTACAGGCTTCATAACAGCTCTAATCTGAGGTTACAGTAGGCCTACTGGACGTTTTAGAAGTGTCTTAAAATAACAATCGACTTTTATTTGTTGTTGTTATTCAATCACAGAATACCTCATGTGTTATTTAATAGCTTTGAATTATCCATTATGGTTCTAGAATGTAGAAAATAAAACAATAAACAAAGCACATTGAACCATAGGGTGTGTCCTTTTCACTGGTACGGTGCAGCTGCATCTTGAAAAATTATAATATCATCAAAAAGCTGATTTATTTCAGTAATTCAATTTAAAAAGTTAAACTTATATTGTATAGATTATTATACTGGTATATTTTAACTGTGTTCTTTTCATTTTGATGATTATGGCTTACGACTAATGCTGTAAAAACCCAAAATTCAGTATCTCAGAAAATTTAAATATTGTGTGAAAGTTATATTGGATTATATCGGTTATATTAGAATCAATTACAATACTTGTTGCCCTGGACATTAATGGAAAGTTGAATGGAAGGAATAAATGTGGTAGAGAAAGGTGCACAAACAACAGGGATTGACTGGATTGGACTGCACCTTTGAGAGGATTAAAACGATGGCGATCAAAAAATTTAGGAGATAGTCTCAAGGAGTGGACTGCAGCTGGAGTCAGTGCTTCAAAAGCCACCATACACAGACGTATTCAGGACATGGGCTACAACTTGCGCATTCCTTGTGTCAAGCCTCTCTTGTCAGAAGTGTCTTACCTGGACTAAAGAAGAAAAGTAATGGACAGTTGGTAAGTGGACCAAAGTATGAAAAGTTAATCCTAAAATTGTATTTGAAAATCACAGATTCAGAGTGTGGAGGAAGAGAAGAGAGGCACAGAATCCAAGTTGCTTAAGGTCCAGTTTAAAGTTTGCACAGTCAGTGGTGTTTTGGCTATGTCATTTGCTGGTGTGGGTCCGCTGCATTTGATCAGGTCCAAGGTCAGTGCAGCCGTCTACCAGGACGTTTTAAAGCACTTCAGGCTTCCTTTTGGTTGCAAGGTTTATGGAGATGCTGATTTCATTTTCCAGCAGAAGTTGGCAACTGCCAACACTACTAAAAGTACCAATACCTACAATGTAAAAACTCTAACTAGATAATTGTTGAATTAATTATTACCGTATAGTGGCACAACTTTTTAATGTGGAATTTTTTGAGACAACAGGTAACAAAGTGTTCTTGAAAACTTTGGAGACACAGACTGAATAAACTAACAGATTTAAATTGAGCCAGCAATTTCTTTTTTTAATTACATGATTTAATAAAATCCCCACCCTCTCTCCCTGCCGGACTGATGCTATCGAACTGAAGGTGAAGATGGACGCTTTGTGGTAATTTCTCTGTAAGTAATATTTAAATTTTAAACTGTGCTTTGATTAGCTTACAGGTTATTTTACACAGTTAGCATTATGTACAGTATGTGTTTCCACTTATTATTATTATACTGAGGCAACCTGACATTACTGAGGTGAGTTTAGATAATACTAGGCTTCATGTTACCGCACTATAGTTCAGTCTGTGATGAATTAACGCTAATATTATTTTTTAATTAACACTAATATACATTTAAAATTTTAACGCTTGTAACAGTTTGAATAAAATAATCTGTCCATGGCACAAAAACAGATTTTAATGAGTTTCCCATATTTTTAATTGGTTGTTTTTAAAAATCACTGGCAGCACCAGCAGCGTTCAGCTATGATTGTAGAATTAATTAAGGTTGTAGAGCACTACAGTGTACACAGTCTGGAGGTAACATTGCAGCTTCTCTTTAACAAATGCTGCACTAACCGAGAAACTGATTAAAATACAGTATATCTCGGACTGGGATATTTTTTATTAGAAGAGTGGTTGTCTCTTTTGAAAATACCTTCTGAATTTGGCTGAGTTTTATCTGGATTTAGAAAAATTCAGCATGTATTGATTTTTGGACTAACAATTAATTGTTATTTCTCTGACTGGAATATAAGTTAAGGCAGAATTCTGGGGCACATGCAGGGGCACTTTTTGTAAGTCACTTTGGATAAGAGCATCTGCCAAATGCCTAAATGTAAATTTACAGGAGCTAGAGAGTTTCATAACTGTATCTATCTTTTTGCTCACTTTTGCCTTGACGTTTGCCTAGCAACAGCTTTCTGTTTCACTCCAGATCAAATAGCTGTGCAAGTGTTTAACAAAACTCAGAAGTGTTTCACAATCAGAGATGGATAGAGAAGCCAAAAATATACTGTACTGCAAAATAACATTACTCAAGTAGAAGTAAAAAGTAGTCATCCAAAATATTATTCAAGTAAATAAAAAAAGGATTCGGTGAAAAGACTACTCAAATACCGAGTAACTGATTCAATTGTAATGTTCAATTATTATTATTTTTTTTTAGATATTATAATAATTGTATACACATATGCACATACATACACATGCAGTACACAGTATATTATAACATTCAATGAAACAGCTAAGTTTACCACGACATGCTTCCTCAGGTAAGAAGTCAGGTTTTTATATGCTGAAGTGTGTGTCTGTTTTGTCAGCTAGTGAAGGCACTGCAGTATAAACCTATTCTTTTAGAAGTGAAACATGCTTTGTATATGATGCCAGGGATGCATCAAATACAAACACTAATGCTCATTGTTGACTTATCTGGGAATTTGCACATCAACTTCTGCTTCAAACTCGAAAAAAGCCATAGTCAAACACAGGGGATGCGAGAATCAACTCTGGAATCACTTTTTAATTTTTGTGTCTGACAGCTTTGCAGGTTACACAACAATTGTTTAAAGTGGATTAAACTAAGTGAGGTCGATAACCTTAAATAAAAAAATTCAAAGTACATCACTATTTCTAATAAATATTAGTTAAATAAAATTTAAACAAATACAACAAAATTATTTAACTAAGCTTAAAACACACGATTCCATGAACCATTTAGCAAACATGTAATACACAATATCATATAAAATGTTTTGTGAATACATGGAAATCACACTCAAACAACAATCATAGCATAATATAAATTACTGTTTCTCTTGTATTGAGCAGAATAGTAATTAAATCAAATATCAAATAACTCAGATTTAAGTGATAATTAGTATCAGTCCTTTGTATTCAGTAACCGCAGTCAGTAACATGTGCGACAGGGAAGTGCATCGGCTGCTGGTCGTCACGACCAGCACGACCAGCAGCCGATGCACTTCCCTGTCTCACATGTTACTGACTGCAGCCTCTTTTCATACACAGACCCTATACTGTTATATTAAACCTCACAGTTACTAGGGATAGAGTCTGTGAGGTGGCGATTCTGTCACAGACGGTGCTTGTACGTTGGGTTTGTACCTTTGCTCCATTAGTGACTGTGAGGTGAATGCATAATGTGATATCATACTCTGTTTGTGTCACAGTTGTTCCTTGTCGAATGACTTCAGCTCCACCGTAGCGTTACACTCATCTACAAACATTATATCGGTTAACTTATCTTTATGAATACAGCATTGAGTAGCTACATGGTTAATTTAAGGCAGACATTAATATAGACAGGCAGTGGCTAATGCTATTATTAATATTCTATGAACATATTTGATAGAATATGAAACAAAATGTATCTTCAACCCATCCTTAGAATTCCAGAAACACTTTTACACACTCTGGTGGTATATATGCGTATATATTAGTAATATATTTGATTAATATTCATAATTTCATAATATTCATAATATTAATATATTTAATTGTTCTCATAAATTCTGTGAAATTTATTCATCTTTGTCTTTACATTACTTCTCTTGTTTTCTTTAACCAGAGGCCTGGATTGGGTCAGAGGTGTGACGTTTGGCCCTTTGGTGCTACTAGAAGAGCATGAACAAGCTGTTGAAGTTGCTGTGGTGTTGGAGGTGACTAGTCCTTAATGGTCTGGGTGACTGTGCAGCAGTTTTAGGAGTGGTACTTGGTTAGGTCTGTGCGCTGTACACTGAATTCCAAAAAGACTGGGCGTACACCTATGAATCCATCCAGATGATTTTTATTGGACTTTGAGAGATGTGTTCCCCTCAGATTTACATGTTGAGGAACAAACTCTTGTTGCCATAGACTCGTTTTTTATGTCTAACACTTTGGGGGAAAAAAAAGACAAAAACTGTTCCCCTTTGATAGCTTTTTAAATTGATTATAATATTCTAATATGAAAGAATTAGTAAGAGACTGAATGTCACAACCGGGCCAGGCTCTGAATCAAGACAAACACCACGCCCCCCATCGCCAGAATACTGATTAGCACCACCTGATAGCAATCAGGATAAATCCACAAAAGCGCACACCACACAGCAGTCAACGTCCAGGCTCGTATGCGCGAAAGTGGACCGAAAAGCTACTTCAAGTAAGACAAGAATTATATGTCTATTGCTACTTACCTGATATCCTTGTGCTTCATAGAAGTGATTCCAGGGAAGCTTCCGTATCGGCATCTCCGTGGCTGTGTGTGTGGGTGTGTGCCTTCCCTCGCCGATTCTCCAGTGACTCCTGACTCACCTCTCCTCTCCTCCATTTTATTCCCCAGGCAACACCAGAAAGAACTCTGTCGGCGCCGCTGTTCCAGCGACAGTATAGTTTCACATTCAATCAGTATTTCCCTGCATCAGCGTGAATCTGACTTGCTCGCTACTGATTTCAATAAACGTTTCTCTCTTTGGAAACTTACCCTTCTGTGTCAGTCCGCCTTTGTTACAGAAGCCCGGACCATAACAAGACAGAATGAGTGAGTCTGACCCAATCCACGCGCTGGTGGAGCAGCTACGCCGAGTGGTAATTCCTTCTGCCCCGCCAACCACCGGCATGCCTGACTCTTCTTCGGCACTCCCGGTATCCAGCCCCATGGCGCGACCAGCGCCCTTCTCTGGCGCGGCAGGGAATTGCAAGGGGTTTTTGCTTCAATGCTCTTTGACGTTTTCAATGCAACCGTCTAGTTACACTACCGACCAGACAAAAATCGCCTATATTATTTCCCTGTTCTCTGGGCAGGTGCTACAGTGGGCGGAGTCAATTTGGTCACAGGGAGGATCACTCACCACCTCATATGACCTCTTTCTCTCCCATTTCAGGGAGGTATTTGAACGGGTGGACAGCGAAGGGTCTGCAGGAGAACAGCTCTACCATCTGAAGCAAAATAACCAACCTATACAAGATTATGCTCTCCAATTTCGTACACTAGCTGCTTCCAGTGGATGGAATGAGCAAGCTCTCATAACAACCTATCGTCAAGGACTCGACCCCAATCTATGAATTATGCTCGCTACCCACGATGACTCTCTGGGACTAGAACAATTTATTCAACTCTCCATCCGCTGTTCAGCACGTCTCACTTCCTGTCACGCCGGCACCCCGGGTTCAGCAGACCTCCTCCACAGTCCAACATCCGTCTCTGGTAATCCGGAACCCCCACTGGAACCCATGCAAGTGGACAGGGGACGACTCTCATCAACCGAACGAGAGAGAAGACTGGCCCAGAATCGATGCCTGTATTGCGGTAATGCGGGGCACCGCAGGACTGAGTGTCCCATCCGACCTCCTCATCCAGTGGTGAGTGTTTGGTCATCTCATATAGAAAAAATACAACCGCTCACTACACTTGTAAGCCTTACTGCGTCCCATGTTAATATTTCAGTGGCCGCACTCCTCGACTCAGGGGAGAACTTCTTCATCTCTGGCAACCTATGCAGGCACCTCAGGATCAAGACCACCCCGACGGAACGACTCTTCCAGGTCCAGTCAATAACTGGAAAACCCCTGTCCAGAAAATCTATACGGTCATTCGCTGGCCCCGTGAGACTACAGGTGGGCCTACTCCATCAGGAGGAAATTACATTCTTAGTCCTTGAGGAATCCATGGCGGATGTTATCTTGGGACGCTCCTGGTTAATGAAGCATGAACCTATACTTTCCTGGTCCACAGGAGAGGTACTGAAGTGGGGAAGGGAGTGTTCACCCAACTGTTTCCCCTCACTTCCATTAAAACCCCAAGTATTACCGTTGCAAGCCACATCCATTGAAAGCCCAATGGAAAAGCTGTCTGTGGAAGTGCCCCCGCAATACTCTGCCTTCCGGGATGTGTTCTGCCCCAAGAGGGCTACACAACTGCCTCCACATCGGCAATGGGATTGCGTGATAGATCTGATTCCTGGTGAACCCCTGCCACGGGGGCGAAACTATCCCCTCTCCATTCCAGAAAGAAGGGCCATGGAGGAGTATATCTCAGAGGCTCTCCAACAAGACTTCATCCGTCCGTCAACTTCTCCTGCAGCGTCCAGTTTTTTCTTAGTGGAAAAAAAAGATGGTGGCCTCAGGCCATGTATCGTTTTCCGTACCCTCAACACGGCCACTATCAAATTTCGTTACCCGTTGCCTCTCGTCCCAGCAGCTTTGGAATGTCTCAGAGAAGTAAAGATTTTCACAAAACTAGATCTTCGCAGTGCCTATAACCTTATCCGTATTGTGATGGTAAATTTTATCCTTTCCATATGTCTGTAGAGTATGTGACCTTTTTTGTTAAGGGTTTCCATGTGCTGATATGTGCATTTAAAGTTAGAATGCTACTCATTTGCTTAAGAATGAACATTTCCTTTCTCTTTGTGGATCTGTGTGAAAAACTCCAGATCTTGCAAAAGGTTATCTTTCAACATCTTAGGGAGTAGTAAACTGTTATCTGTTACTTCCTTGTTTCCTGGTCTGTAACCCCCTTCTCCTTATCTATTTACAACAGGGAAAAGAGGCCCATTTGAAAATCTATCTTGTAGGTATATAAGGAGGGAGGAGAAGAGGAATGACACACTTCTCTTCTGCATACTGTTGAGTGTGTGGTAGACGAGTGTCATTACTTTATTGCAATAAAGGAATTGTTTTACTGTTGCTGTGACTTGATTGATCTTTCTTGCTCAAATAATACTGTTCTTATATATTTTTCATGACAGTTTTTGGCGCTGCGAGCAGGGTCCTTCTCAGCTGGGATCGGTCCCGAGGTTTTCCCAAGTGGGTCTGACTGCAGCAACAGCCCGAAGCCCTTGACTTCGTCCAACCACAAAACACAAAATTAAGTGGAAGGAGACTTGGGGAAACAGCGGGGCCACCCCAGCGACAGGATCCTCGAACAAAAGGTGAGAAGTTCCCTGGTTTTTTTTAATGGTGCATATCACTGCTTGTGTTAGGGACTGAGTGGTTCTTACAGAGGCAAAATTTAGACTTGGATTTTGTCGACGGTCAGGGACCGGCAAGGGTTACAAAGGGGAATCGTCTAACGTGGTTAGATGATCAAGTAACTTAGTTTTGCGAGCTTAACGGAAAAAGCCGCCGCTGCAGCTGACGAGCTGAGCGTGGAAACCTCCGGAGGTGAAAACAAGTGCGCGCCGAGGTAAAAGGGAAAAAGAAGACTCAAGTCAAAGCTAACACAAGTAGTGATAAAAAGGGGAACACTGAGTGATCATGGGGAACAGCAAGAGTAAAACAAATAAGGGGGAAGATAATCTGCAACCATATAAACATCCTAATGTTAAGTTTATGTTAACTAATTATGGGGCTTGTAGTTTGAGCCAATTCAGAATGTGGGTCAAGGATTGTGGTTTCCCTGATAGAGGTAGTTTTAGTGAAAGACAGATACGTATGTTGGGAGAAGCTCTTAAGGAATATGAAAGTGATAAGCGGAAAAAAAAAGAAAGTTGATATAGATTGGGTTGCGTTTAAGATGTGGCAGAGCGAATCACGTGTTCGTGCACAGAGATCACAACCACCACTTAATACTAACACAAAAGCTAATTCTTCTCTTCAGTGTTCTAAGTTTCTTGTAGATCCTGATCTGGATGACTGCCCTCTCAGACCGCTGGTTCCTCCATCTCCGCAAACACCCCCATCCCAAGCAGACCTACCGAAGCCTGAACCTTCACCTCCTGAGCAGACAGATAAGCAGTGTCCGCCTCCTCCCCCCCAGTATGCTTCTATGTATCCGAGTCTAGAAGAAGAGGAAGCCAACGAGATGCGGCGAAAGCTCAGGCCAAGAAAGGAAAAGAAGCAAGAACTCGAAAAAGTGAGCACGGCAGAAACGTCCTACGAAGAAAAAAGGGATTTGAACTATGATGAGAACAGCCCACAAATGCCGATGGTGGAAGTGGCAGGCCCAGATGGAGCAGCGGTCCTGGTGCATCGACCCTGGACAACAAAAGACATAGAAGATGCACCCCGGCAACTTCCGGACCCTCGTGAAGTCGGGGGTGATAAGTTCAGTAAAGAACTTGTTCGATTCTGCAGAGAGTTTCGACCCACTTCACATGAATTGAGACGCTTACTAATGCAGAAAGTGAGTGTGGATATTTCTAGAATACGATACCAGTGGCCAGATGCCAACGTCATTATGCTTGATCCAGACTGGGCTAATTCGAGCAACGCAAGGTATAGGACTTTTGTCACTGAATTACGGGATGCCTGTCAAGCTGCGTTTCCGGTGCGGATGGACATGACAAAGATTTCAATGTGTAAACAGTATGATGGTGAGTCAGTGATACAATATCTAGCTCGACTCACTGAGGTTCATGATGCACATAGTGGACTAGAAAAACCTGAAAATATGGATGCTAACAATCAGGTTGGGGTGTATGAAGCTCATTTGAGGAATAGCTTCATTAATGGACTAAAAGATGACATTGCACAAAAGGTTAAACAGACATGCATTACATGGGACACTGGAAAACTGAGCTTGGTTGAACAGTATGCTGTACACGCTGAGAAGTTGCTACATCAAGAAAACCAAAAAAAGATCAAGAGAAAGGATGATCAGACGCACAAGGCCCAGCTCACCATGCTCCAAATGGTTTCTGACCAATTCCAAAGGGATTTCAAAGGACGTGGTATAGGAAGGGGCCGAGGACGAGGTCGTGGTAGAGGACGAGGCAGAAGGGATGGACAAAGATCCAATGGCTGCTATATTTGTGGCAAAGATGATCATTGGATGAAGGACTGCCCGCAAGGAGCAGACAATCAAAACCAACACGATGGTGGGGACTGAGGATCAGCGGAGTCTGAGGAGGGCAGGCCAGAAGGATCGGGTGAGTCACAATCTTTCCTGCCTTGCAAAAGATCTGCTTCAGCAAACTATACCTTTCTCAGACATAGATAAAGCTATCCAGATAATTGAAGGAACATATACTAAGTACACCACACATGTATATTCTAAAATGCCTTTACTTACACTGTTGGTAGAAGGAAAACCAGTAGAATTTTTAGTGGATTCAGGGGCAGGGCATTCTGTTATTCGAAAGGGTGAATTTAAAGAACCACCCAAGTTGAGTGGGAGATTTCTGCATTCATTAGGAGCATCAGGTGTAACAGTGACTGAAAAATTTTCTACACCACTAAGGTGCCACATTGAAGGTAAATCAAATTTCAAATTTTCCTTTCTTATCTCGGATTGTTGTCCAATAAATATATTAGGACGAGATTTGATGTGTAGATTAGGAATAATTATTGCAAGTGATCCAGAGGGATTAAAGGTTTCCTATGCTGGTGAAACATTTCAGGGAGTCAGATATGCCCTCTGGCCATTTTTATACATATATAAATGGAAAATTTGCTCCTTTTCATTGAATGCAGTAAATCAAGCGCTCGTTGACAAGGCACATCAACTAACCTCCACAGAACACACTGAATATATGACACCAGATGCATTGCACTGCACAACAAACATCAGTAGAGACGGGCCAGATGAAGATAATGAAATGGAATGGTTTAGGAAGTTATGTGAACCGGAGCTTTTGCTCCTTACTAGGCTGATATGGGATGAGCATAGATGTGTTGCAGAAGTTGATTTATCTCAAATATGCGCAAGGGCCGGGAAACCACATCCTTTTCAAATGAATCATAGTTTGCCACATGTGTCACTTGCAAAAGGGTATTTAGATCAGTGGGAAGATCTGGGCAAGTGGACACTTAGGATATCACAATGTCATGACTGGAAACCTGTGAATGATGGCTTGGTTTTACACAGTGAAAAGGGAAATGCATTTAGTGCCCCTCTAAACTGGTTAACACAAGTAAAAAGGGTTGTAGATATTCTTCCATACAGTGATCTGAAATTGTGCCCCGAATTTCAATTTACTGCCCAATTCTCACAAATTGAATGTTTAGACCCCAGGCTAAAAAAGGTACCACAAGAACTATGGGCAACTGGGAAACATGATGTGGGTTTAATTAAGAATTGCCCACCAGTGCACATTATGCCTAAATCTGATTTTAGACCACGTAAGATCCAATACCCACTGAAACCAGAGGCTATAGCTGGTTTTACGCCTGTGTTTGAGTCTTTGTTAAAGACAGGAGTTATAGTTCCATGCAACTCATCACCTGTACGAACTCCAATCTTTCCCGTAAGGAAAATTAGAGCTCCAGGAGAGCCAGAAGAGTGGAGATTCGTACAAGATCTAAAAGCAGTGAATGGGGCTGTAGTTCAGCGAGCTCCAAATGTTCCAAATCCTTACACTATTTTGTCTCAAATAAGACCGGATAGTCAATGGTTTTCAGTGGTTGATTTGGCAAATGCTTTCTTTAGTGTTCCAGTACATCCAGATAGCCAATACTGGTTTGCGTTCTCTTTTAATGGGAAATCTTATACATTCACACGACTCTGTCAAGGGTATTGTGAGTCACCAACAATCTATAATGAAGCGCTTAAAGCTAGCTTAGAAGATCTTGAGCTCACCCTGGGGTCTGTTCTTTTGCAGTATGTAGATGACTGCTTGTTAGCTGCACCTACAAAGGAACAGTGTGAAAAGGATACAGTGGTCCTGCTATGTCACCTGGCAAAAGAGGGACATAAGGCTAGCCTCTCCAAATTACAATTTGTTCAACAACAAGTTAAATTTTTAGGCCACTTGATTTCTGCAGAAGGTAAAAGATTAGAGTTAAATAGGATAGAGGCAATTCAGAAAACTCCTAAACCAATCACTAAAAAGCAGTTAATGTCTTTTTTAGGCATGTGTTCATACTGCAGAATGTTTATTCCGGATTATGCAATCCTCGAGGCTCCCTTGAGTGCAATAGCTCATGGGAAGGGCTTACTGGCCCACAGTGCACTTAGTTGGACAACAGATGCTGAGCAAGCATTTGAAAGTCTGAAAAAGGCCTTACAAACCACACCCACTTTAGGAATTCCAGATGCAAATAGACCATTCATTCAGACAGTAGATGAAAAAGAGGGCTGCATGACATCAGTACTATTACAGGACCATGGGGGAAAACTAAGACCAGTAGCATATTTTTCTGCAAAACTAGATCCCGTAGCAGCAGGTTTACCAATGTGTCTTAGAGCTGTCGCTTCGGCTGAAAAAGCTGTTAATGCTTCACGAGACATAGTGGGATATGGTGATCTTACCCTTTTGGTTCCTCATGCAGTTTCACAATTATTATTGGAACAGAAAACAGCTCACATGACCGCAGCTAGGTGGTTACGATACAACACAGTGTTATTGGAGATGCCTAATATCACTGTAAAATGGTGTACTGTCTTAAATCCAGCTACTTTATTACCTACTGAGAATGATGGTGAAGAACATAATTGTGTTGATGTTGTTAATGAAATCTGTAGTCCTAGGCCAGATCTACAGGAAACCCCGCTGACAAACCCGGACCTGGAATTATTTGTAGATGGATCAGCATCCAGAGATTCGGTGACGGGCAAGAACTGTGTTGGCTTTGCCGTAGTAACACAACATGAGACACTAATTGCACAACCACTTCCTTCACATCTCTCTGCACAGGCTGCAGAACTCGTAGCTTTAATTGAGGCATGCAAGTTAGCTAAAGACAAAACTGCATTTATACTGACAGTAGGTATGCATTTGGTGTAGTACATGATTTTGGCACATTATGGAAACATAGAGGGTTTTTAACATCCTCTGGTAAGCCAATAACACATCAAGGCCTGATCGCTGAACTTCTGGAAGTAATCCTTCTTCCAAAATCTATTGCAGTATGTAAATGTGAAGTACATACTAAAAATGATGATCTTGTTTCACAGGGTAATGCAAGAGCAGATGCAGCTGCGAAAGCTGCAGCACGTCAAACACCACAGAAAACACACACACTATGTATGTCTAACATTCCTTCCTCAACAGCAAGTATACAGGATTTACAGAGTATGATCACATCGGAGGAGAAAGTACAGTGGAGAAAGGCGGGTTGTATCACAAAGGATGGTGTTTGGTATGGCTCCAACGGTAAACCTTGTCTTCCAAAGAAACTGTTTCCTTTTTATGCGAAGTTGACACACGGTTATGACCATGTGTCAAAAGGAGGGATGTACAACAGTATCTCTAGACATTGGTACACAAAAAATTTTGTGAAAAATGTGTGATTTGTGCCACTAATAATGTAGGTCGAGGTGTTAAAACCTCTCAGAGTGCTCACCCTCCACCACAAAGGCCATTTGAACATTTACAAATGGATTTTATTGAATTGACACCCAGCGAAGGAAAACGATATTGTCTGGTTATAGTAGACATGTTCTCAAAATGGGTAGAAGCTTTTCCTACATCAAAACAGGACGCAAGTGCAGTAGCCAAAGCCTTGCTGACTGAAATTATTCCTAGATGGGGAATACCAGACAAAATAGGAAGTGACAATGGAACACCATTTGTAAATCATGCCTTACGGAACGTAGGCGAATATTTAGGATTTGACTTAAAACAGCACTATGCTTACCATCCTGCTAGTGGAGGAGCAATTGAAAGAGAAAATAGCACTCTCAAAAATAAACTAGCAAAATGCTGTGCACAAACAGGCTTGTCGTGGGTAAAAGCACTTCCTATTGTCCTCCTGCACATGAGGACTAGGGTAAGGAAAAGATCAAACTTGAGCCCATTTGAGATACTGTTTGGACGTCCTGCCAACACAGGAATAGGATTCCACAGGAATCAACAGAAATTGAATGAAGACGAAATGTTAAATATGTCAAATTTTTCCTGTTTGTATGAGAACAGAGGTGAAGACGCTACCGGAGTTCCCCTCAGACGATATCTCATATATAAGCAGAATTGGGTGGTGTGAAGATTCCGCAGAAAATTGGAAGCGAAAGGTGTTGGACTTCAAGTTTCTTAAACTCCCCAGGCGGTGAAATAGCAGAAATAGCAGAACTTGATTCAGTCTCCATTAAGGGTTCCAACGACTTGTCAGAGATAAACCAATACAAATAAAATTAACCAGTACTAGATCCCATTTGGCTTGAGTCTCGTATGACGGGAGTGCGTAACGTGCCTGCACTCCGAGCACCAATATACGTCAAGAAAAGGCAAAGGCTCACCGAAGGGAAGGTCAGCGCTATGGCGCAGGGCATAATAGTTCTCTTAATGATGCAGTTCCTTTTGATTAGCTTACTTTTTGGAGTGGAAATAATTGGGCACCCACATGACAATGTATTTTGGCAATATGCAAATTGGACAGCTAAACAACATACTAACCAATCTTGTTATGTCTGTCATGCCTTTCCTGTGGCTGTGGGGTCACATTCCCTTAGGCCGTTACCAGGGAATGAATCCACCCTTAAAGAGGTGGCTGCAGTATGTGTTAGTTCGTACTGTTTAGGAATAGTAAATGTTTCAGCTGCTTGTCCAAATTGCACCCACAACTCCTTTCTACGCCACACAGGATTTCACTGGTGTGAAAATAACACAGATAGAGAATTCTGCATAAATGCCCTCCGAACTGCCCTCAAAGTGAGTACAAGGGATCAAGCAAGACCCTTGGGCTTTTGGGCGTTTCTCCCACCAATGTTTAAATTTGCATATTGTTTTGTGGGAGAGGGAAACATTTCTGGGAGTAACTCACAACAACTCATGTGAAGGGATTTATTATCCCTATTCCAAGGAAGGGAAATGTATTGGAGATAAAAATTGTTCTTTGATTCATCCTGCAAACAAGGGAACAGTAGTACATAGTTTTGATTGGTACTGGGTGTGTGGGAAAGCAGTGTATCTTTTCCTCCCCAAAGGATGGGGTGGTGATTCCTATACTATTAAGTTCAATTTATAGACAACAACCACGTAGTCCACATACCAGCTTTAAAAGAATTGTAGAGTCTTATTTTCTCACTTGAAATCCAGAGGTCAAGTAACAAATTTGGCATCTATCAAATATTCTTAGCAGTTGAACAATTAAATCCACTCCATTCGACTGGCTTCATTTGTGAACTCCACAAATATGGTTATGGAAGGCATTAAAGCCGAATTGACAGCCCTTAGATTAACATCTGTGCAAAATCGAATGGCATTAGATTTGCTTTTGGCGAAGGAGGGAGGAGTGTGTGCAATGGTTGGTGATTCATGCTGTACGTATGTCCCGGCTAATGATGACGAACATGGGGTCATCTCAACCGAGCTAGAAAATGAAAAGTATTGCTTATGACTTACAACTGGATGAAAGAGCGGGACATGGATGGGGTTTATGGTATACCTTGTTTGGACAATGGGCACCCTACCTGTCCCTAGTACTACCAGTTATTGTAATATTGATAATACTCTGTATTTTTGGGCCCTGTGTGTTTCAATGTATACAGGGGTTAATTGTTAAGAACTTGAGTTATCAGATGCTAAAGTGTAAAGAAAATGACATTATTGAGCTTAAAGATCAATGGATTTTTCCTTTCCAGGATGTTTCAGATGATTCTTATTCTGGACTGGCTTCCTGATCCTACGACCTATGATCCAATTTGGATCCGATTGAACTGGATGATGAATGTACAGCATATTCCTTATGAAAAGCAGTGTAGATTAACTTCTGTGTGTAATCTTGCTAATGATGGCCATGTTGAAAATTCATTAGAAGAATATATGTGTCTGATGTTTTATGGACTACATCGAAAGTATTTACATGTTTTCTGGGATAAAATGCT